>QNTS01005862.1:10995-34560 GCA_003317085.1 Hucho hucho
TGGTTTTGGAGAGTCTGGCGTGCCCAAAGTAAAATGCTTGCCACTCAGGCTCAGAAAATAGGATATGCACATAATTAGTACTATTGGATAGGAAACACTCGGAGGTTTCCAAAAGTGTTAACATAATGTCTGTGAGGTTAACAGAACTCATTTGGCAGGCAAAAACCAGAGAAAATTCCATCCGGAAATGTCATTCTGGTGGCTTATGGCTCACTGAGACAGTGCCTATTGAAAAGTCTTTAAAACAGGACACTGAATGTAGTACCTGTTGCCTCCACTGGATGTCAGCAGTGTATATGTAAAGTTTCAGAGCAATCGGAACTAATGTGTTCAATAGGTAGGGGTTTTGGTGAGTGGAGCTCTATTTCGGTTGCACGTTTTTGGGCGCACATTTGGCTGAGCGGTCCACTTTATTTGACTTATATAACGTTTAGGTGACCATCCAAGTGAAAGATTATCACTTTTATTCATAAAAGATAAGCTAAGGATGCATTTTAATTGGTTTTTGTTTTGTTGAGGAAAAGTTTATAGGTTTAGTTGAACGCGTTCTCTTCACGTTGGATTTTCTGAACACAAGGCGCCAACCAAACAGAGATTTATGGATATAATAAATTACTTTTTCTAACTAAATACCCATGGATTGTCTTCGTTGGACACTTAGGAAGCCCTCTGCAGAGGTTCTACAAAAGGTAAGGCACAGGTTTTCCCTGTGAAATGCATTTTCTATCGACCGCGCTGGCTAAAGATTTCATGGTTATGGAAAATATTGAAGGTGCTACCCTCAAACAATCAAATGTAGTGCTTTCGCCGTAAAGCCTTTTTGAAATCCGACAACGCTGTGATATTGCCAAGAAGCAGAGCTTTTGAGTATGAAACACTTGTATATTGGTGCATGTTTAATAATTCAACTTTTGGATTTTGCCTTGCATTTCACCTGGTAGTGTCGGGTGCTAGCGCCCCACTACTGCCTAACAAGTTAAAACCCCCACAGTTGTCTCTTTCAAGCAGGCTACACCTCTCTATCTCTGTTTGGATTTGCTGAAGATCAGTTACTGTTAGTTTGTTTGTGCGCGCTATCTCGCTTTTGTTTTTGCGCCTAGATCTCACATTAGCTGTCGTCATGTGAGTATGTATTGCTGTGTTAGATTGTTTGTTGGTGGGAAAAGGGGATTACCAGACAAGTCGCCCATGGGCATACATTACCCGTAGGAAATACTTTGTCTAAATACATTAGTTAGAACTGGGCAGACCACCCACTGTAATTATTTGGTTAGTTAGCTGTTCGTGACGCAGGTAGACTAGCTTAGGGGTTTTTGAATATTTATTATTTATTTTCTTGGTCCAGCTCAGCCCTTTTTCCCCACACCCCATTACCATGTGTTTGAAATAAANTTGTTCTGAAAGGGCCCAGAGTCTGCAACACCACTAAGCAAGGGGCACCACCAAGCAAGCAGCACTATGAAGACCAAGGAGCTCTACAAACAGGTCAGGGACAAAGTTGTGGAGAAGTACAGATCAGGGTTGGGTTATAAAAAATATCAGAAACTTTGAACATCCCACAGAGCACCATTAAATCCATTATTAAGAATATGGCACCACAACAAACGTGCCAAGAGAGGGCAGCCCACCAAAACTCACGGACCAGGCAAGGAAGGCATTGATCAGAGAGGCAAACAAGAGACCAAAGATAACCTTGAAGGAGCTGCAAAGCTCCACAGTGGAGATTGGAGTATCTGTCCATAGGACCACTTTAAGCCGTACACTCCACAGAGCTGGGCTTTACGGCAGAGTGGCCAGAAAAAAAGCCATTGCTTAAAGAAATAAATAAGCAAACATGTTTGGAAGAAGGTACTCTGGTCAGATGAGACTAAAATTGAGCTTTTTGGCCTTCAAGGAAAACGCTATGTCTGGCACAAACCCAACACCTCTCATCACCCCAAGAACATCATCCCCACAGTGAAGCATGGTGGTGTCAGCATCATGCTGTGGGGATGTTTTTCATCGACAGGGACTGGGAAACTGGTCAGAATGGAAGGAATGATGGGTGGCGCTAAATATGGGGAAATTCTTGAGGGAAACCTGTTTCAGTCATCCAGAAATTTGAGACTGGGACGGAGGTTCACCTTCCAGCAGGACGATGACCCTAAGCATACTGCAAAAGCAACACTCAAGTGGTTTAAGGGGAAACATTTAAATGTCTTGGAGTGGCCTAGTCAAAGCCGTACACCAGCAGAACCCATCCAACTTGAAGGAACTGGAGCAGTTTCACCTTGAAGTATGGAAAAAAATCCCAGTGGCTAGATGTGCCAAGCTTATAGAGACATATCCCAAGAGACTTGCAGCTGTAATTGCTGCAAAAGGTGACTTTACAAAGTATTGACTTTGAGGGGGTGAATAGTTATGAAGTTTTCAGTTTTTTTGTCTTATTTCTTGTTTGTTTCACAATAAAAAATATTTTGCATCTTCAAAGTGGTAGGCATGTTTTTTGTAAGTCAAATGAGACAACCCCCCTAAAATCTATTTTAATTCCAGGTTGTAAGGCAACAAAATAGGAAAAATGCCAAGGGGGGTGAATACTTTTGCAAGCCACTCTATTCACCTATATTTGCGCCCCAAAAAAATGTAACGCTAATTAGCTGCTAATTTGGCTATGATAAACAACTACAAATGCCATGATGATCTACAAGAGGCTGCCAAATCGAGGGAAAGGTAAGAATCTCTGGATTAACTATCTAATATTAGCTAAATGTAGTAATGCATATATTTGCTAAATTTCTTTGAATTGACAATACTTTGAACTGTCTTGTGCAAGTTTTAAATTGACACAATACCTGTTAGCAAAGGTGTCAGCTAGATATGGCGAGCAGGAGCTTGCAAGAATTTGTAGTCTTGCATGATCTACTTTGATGCTAATTAGATGCTAATCTACTTTGATTCTAATTAGCATTTTCGATTCTGAGAGTAAATAGAGACTCATATATTAATACAAGTCTAAACACAACCCTTATTTTAAGTGTTTTCAAAATTCCCTATGGGAAAAATGAAAGGTGGGAAAATGATTGGAACCATTTCCCTGTTTGACCGCTAGGTTATATGGATAATTTGACACTTCCACTGTGGGCCACTATTGTGTTTGTGTGCAACTGTACATGTCATGTGTGTATGTTAGAGACAGGCCTATAGTAATTGCTACAACATGTCACACTTTGTTGAGAATGGTTTGACGGTGTCCTTAGCACTTCGTCCATTAGTGCTACAGCAATGTGAGGCATTGAGTATTGACCCAGCGTTCTACACAATGACAGGGGAGACAGATAGAGATGCTATATACAGATATGAGCAGGGTACTCTGCCTGCTCTTTGCCCAGGGGTCTTTCCCATTGTCTCAGAGTTCTGAGGGGTCAGATTCTGTGGTAGTTTTACAGATGAAAGGTATTACTGGGATTGAGTGTTTACTCGTTGTAGCGGGGAGCAGAGTGCAAGTGCAGCAACAGTATCACCCAATATATTGCAATGCCTGTCTAACAAGGAATGAAATCGACATCAAAACTAAGTGTATTCGTCAGGTGCACATGATGCAGCAGGTGTAGAAAGTAGATTGAAATGCTAAATTGCAAGCTCTTCCTCAACAGTGCACTTTAAAGAGCACAACATCAATACTGAATCAGATGAAATGGAACACATATTTTAAAATAGAATACGCTATTCAGAAAGTATTCCCACGCCTTGACATTTTCCAAATTTTCTTGTGTTACAGACTGAAATTGAAATGGATTCAATTGAGATTTTGTGTCACTGGCCGACACACATTACCCCATAATATCAAAGTAGAGTGTTTAGCATGATTTTTTAATGACTACCTCATTTCTGTACCCCACACATACAGTACAAGGTCCCTCAGTCGAGCAGTGAATTTCAAACACAGATTCAACCACAAAGATCAAGGAGGTTTTCCATTGCCTCACACATAAGGGCACTGATTGGTAGATGGGTACAATTTTAAAAAGCAGACATTGAATATGCCTTTGAGTATGGTGAAGTTATTTATTACACTTTGGATGGTGCATCAATACACGCAATAACTACAAAGATACAGGTGTCCTTCCTAACTCAGTTTCCAGAGAAGAAGGAAACCGCTCAGGGATTTCACCATTAGGCTAATGGTGACTTTAAAACAGTTACAGAACTTAATGGTTGTGATAGGAGAAAACTGAGGATGGATTCAACAAAAATGTTGACACTCCACAATAATAACCTAAATGACAGAGTGAAAAGAAGGAAGCTTGTACAGAATAATAATTTTTCTAAACTTGCATCCTGTTTGCAATAAGGCACTAAAGTAAAACTTCATGTCCTGAATACAAGGTGTTATGTTTGGGGCAAATCCAAAAACAACACATCACTGAGTACCACTCTTCATATTTTCAAGCTTTGTGGTGGCTGAATCATGGTATGGGTATGCTTGTCATCGGCAAGGACTAGGTAGTTTTTTAGGATAAAAAGTAACGGAATAGAGCTAAGCACGGGCAAAATCCAAGAGGAAAACCTGGTTCAGTCTGCTTTCCAACAGACACTGGGAGACAAATTCACCTTTCAGCAGGACAATAATCGAAAACACAAGGCAAAATATACACTGGAATTGCTTACCAATAGGACATTGAATGTTACTGAGTGCCCTAGTTACAGTTTTGACTTAAATGGGTTTGAAAATCTATGGCAAGTCTTGAAAATGGCTATCTAGCAATGATCAACAACCAACTTGACAGAGCTTGGACTAAGATTGAATCCTACTACACCGGCTCTGATGCTCGTCCGATGTGGCAGGGCTTGAAAATTATTACGGACTACAAAGGGAAACCCAGCCGCGAGCAGCCTAGTGACGCGAGCCTACCAGACGAGCTAAAGGCCTTTTATGCTCGCTTTGAGGCAAGCAACACTGAAGCATGCATGAGAGCACCAGCTGTTCAGGACAACTCTGTGATCACGCTCTCCGTAGCCAATGTGATCAAGACCTTTAAACAGGATTACCAGGACGTGTGCTCAAAGCATGCACGGACCAACTGGCAAGTGTCTTCACTGACATTTTCAACCTCTCCTTGACCGAGTCTGTAATATCTACATGTTTCAAACAGACCACCATAGTCCCTGTGCCCAAGAAAGCGATAGTAACCTGCTTAAATAATTACCGCCCCGTAGCACTCACGTCGGTAGCCATTAAGTATTTGAAAGGCTGTTCATGGCTCACATCAACACCATCATTCCGAAAACATTAGACCCACTCCAATTCACATTCCGCCCCAACAGATCCACAGATGACGTTGTCTCAATCGCACTCCACACTGCCGTTTCCCACCTGGATAAAAGAAACACCTATGTGAGACTGCTGTTCATTGACTACAGCTCAGCATTCAACATAATAGTACCCACAACACTCATCACTAAGCTAAGGACCCTGGGATAAAACACCTCCCTCTGCAACTGGATCCTGGACTTCCTGACGGGCTGTCCCAGGGGGTAAGGGTAGGCAGCAACATATCTGCCACGCGATACTCAACGCTGGGGCCTCTCAGGGGTGCATGCTTAGTCCCCTCCTGTACACCCTGTTCACACACGACTGCGTGGCCAGTCACAACTCCAACATCATCATTAAGTTTGCTGACAACACAACAGTGGTAGGCCTGATCACCGACAACAATGAGACAACCTATTGGGAGGAGGTCAGACACCTGGCAGTGTGGTGCCAGGACAATAACCTCTCCCTCAGTGTGATCAAGACAAAGGAGCTGATCGTGGACTATAGAAAAAACAGGCCCCCATTAACATCGACGGGGCTGAAGTGGAGCGGGTTGAGAGTTTCAAATTCCTTGATGTCCACATCACCAACAAACTATCATGGTCCAATCACACCAAGACAGTTGTGAAGAGGGCACGACAACACCTTTTCCCCCTCAGGAGACTGAAAATGGGTCCCCATATCCTCAAAAAGTTCTACAGCTGCACTGACCAGTTGCATCACCACCTGGTATGGCAACTGCTCGGCATCTGACCGTAAGGCGCTACAGAGGGTAGTGCGTACGGCACAGTACATCACTGGGGCCAAGATTCCTGACATCCAGGAACTACAGTATATTCTAGGCGGTGTCAGATGAAGGCCCCAAAAATTGTCAGACTCCAGTCAACCAAGTCATAGACTTCTCTCTGCTACTGCACGGCAATTGGTACCCGAGCTCCAAGTCTAGGACCAAAAGGCTCCTTAACAGCTTCTACCCTCAAGCCATAAGACTGCTGAACAAATAGGAAAATGGCCACCCGGACTATTTACATTGAACCCCCCCCTTTGTTTTTACGCTCCTGCTGCTCGCTATTTATGATCTATGCATAGTCACTTTTCAAATTACCTCGACTAACCTGTACCAACAGGTATCGGTACCCCCTTGTTTTTAGAGTCATTATTGATATGTCATTTTCTTGTGTTCCTTTTTGTTTTGATTAGGTTTTTTTACTTTTTTTATTTAGTAAATATATTATTAACTCTATTTCTTGAACTGCATTGTTGGGTTTCTAAGTAAGCATTTCACGGCGCGTGTGTCAAATTTGATTTGATTTGATCAACAACTGACTTGAGAAGAATAATGTACAACTATTGTACAATCAAGGTGTGCAAATTCTTAGAGACTTTCCCAAAAAGACTCACAGCTGTAATCGCTGCTGATTCTAAAATGTATTGACTCAGGAGGTTGAATACTCATGTAAATGTCACACCCTGATCTGTTTCACCTGTCTTGTGCTTGTCTCCACGCAGACTGAGCTCTAAAAGCTGTCTGTATTGTGGAACTTTAGGATATTACATATCCACCTGTCCAATAAAAAGCCCAGACTCATCAGTAGGTACGAGTACACTGGTGGGCCATACAGGGATTCTCCCATCTCCCATTACACATACTCCTCTCCATGCTATCTTGCTAAATCTCTCCGGGTGCTCATGGACTCTGGGGCCGATGAGAGCTTTATGGACCCTACCCTGGTGTCAGAGTTGGATATCTCCACATAACTCCTCCCCATTCCCATGAACGCCAGAGCATTGGACGGACGATCTACTGGCAGTGTCAAGGGAATCACAGTGAGTCCATGCAGTTCCTACTCATTAAATCTCCTCATGCACCAGTGGTTTTGGGATAGTCCTGGCTTCAGAGGCACAACCCCCTGATCGACTGGGCTACGGGTTCAATCCTGGGTTGGAGCCCGTTCTGCCACGCGCATTGTCTCGAAACGGTGCAGCCCGCCACTGGACGTCCTCCTGACGGCTTGAGGAAAGCCTTGGATCTCTCCGCCATTCAGGACCTCCGGGAGGTTTTCAACAAGGCCCACACCACGTCTCTTCCTTCACATCGACCCTATGACAAAGTCATTGACCTCCTCCCTGGTCCTACACCGCCTCTGGGGTGGATTTATTCCCTGTCTGGTCCGGAGACCAAGACCATGGAAGGGTACATTGAGGACTCTCTGGGGACAGGGATTATTTGTCCTTCCTCCCCTGCCGGCGCAGGGTTCTTCTTTGTGGAGAAGAAGGACAAATCCCCGCGCACGTTTATCAACTACCGGGGCCTTAACTACTTACGGAGTTACTACCCGGTGAAATGCAAGGCGCCAAATTCAAAATCCAAAAGTTGAATTATTAAACATTCATCAATATACAAGTGTTGCATAGTCATCAAAAGCTCTGCTTCTTGGCAATATCACAGCGTTGGCAGATTTCAAAAAGGCTTTACGGCGAAAGCACAACATTTGATTGTTTGAGGGTAGCACCTCCAATATTTACCATTAGCATAAATTCATAAACCATCGCGGTTCACACAAAACACATTTCACAGCGAAAACAAATCCCTTACCTTTTGAAGAACTTTTGCTGAGGGCTTCCCAAGTGTCCAATGAAGACATCCAATGGTTCTTTTGTTAGAAAAGTCATTTATTATATCCATAAATCTCCGTTTGGTTGGCGCATTATGTTCAGATAATCCAACGTCGAATCGCCCATTGAAACGTGAAAAGAACGCGTTCAAATATACCTATAAACTTTTCCTAAACAAATCAAGTACCAGTTAAAATGCATCCTTAGCTATCCTTTTATGAATATTAGTGATAATATTTCACTCGGATGGTCACCTATACCTTATATAAGTAAAATAAAGTGGGGCGCGCAGCCAGACTCATGCCCGAGAAAACTTGTTGACATCTGAGCTACCTTGACCATTTCCTGTACCTATTCATTCTGTTTACTCCAATCTCTCTGAGTCTTTGTATATAGACTGTTGACATCAAGTGGAAGCCATAGGTACTGCAGTCTCAGTCCTGGTTACAAATGGATTCAATAGGGAGTGTGTCAAACGGAGCAATAGGTCACCAGAAACTGATTTCAGGATAGATTTTTCTCGGGTTTTCGCCTGCTAAATGAGTTCTGTTATACTCACAGACATTATGTTAACACTTTTAGAAACCTATCCAATAGTACTAATTATGTGCATATCCTATTTTCTGAGCCTGAGTGGCAGGCATTTTGCTTTGGGCACGCCAGACTCTCCAAAACCATCACCTCACCTGCCGCTCCCTAAGAAGTTAATGACATCATGGTAAAGAACTGTTACCCGCTACCAGTCCTCTCCTTGACTTTCGAGACTCTCCAGGGGGCAGTTGTATTCTCGAAGTTGGACCTTCGGAATGCCCAACATCTGGTTCAGATACGGGAAGGAAACTAATGGAAGACAGCCTTTAACATATTTAGTGGGCACTACAAGTATCTGGTTATGCCATTCGGACTGACCAATGCTCCCGCAGTGTTCCAGGCTCTGGTCAATGATGTGCTCCGTGACATGTTGAACCGGTTCGTGTTTGTCTACCTTGACGACACCCATGTATTTTCGTGGTGGACGTCGACGCCTCGTTGGAGTGGGGGCCGTCCTGTCCCAGCGTTCTGCCGAGGACCAAAAGCTGCATTCCTGCGCTTTCCTTTCCCATCTGTTTAATCCCGCTGAGAAAAACTATGACGTTGGTAACTGGGAACGTCTTGCAGTCAAGATGGTGCTGGAGGAATGGAGACACTGGCTAGAATGGGCGGAACATCCATCGACAATAGAAATCTGGAATATCTCTGCACCGCAAAGCGTCTCAACTTGAGGCAGGCTCGCTGGGCTCTGTTGTTCACTCATTTCAATTTCACCATATCCTACCGCCCTGGGTCCAAGAATGTGAAGCCTGACGCCCTCTATCGCTTGCATAGCTCTGCAGCTACACCGTCTGACCCTGACACCATCCTCCCTACATCCTGTCTAGCAGCGACACTTTTCTGGGTATCGAGGGCCTGGTCCGCAAGACGCAGCATTCCCAGCCAGACCCTGTGGGGGTGACCCGGCTAATTAGTTGATTGTCCCGGATTCTGCTCGGTCCCCGGTCCTGGAATGGGCTCATTCCTCTAATCTAACCTACCATTCCAGCTCCCGCCGGAACGTGGCCTTCCTCGCTGCATGCACGGTGTGTTCTCAGAATTAGACTCAGCGGCAAGCTCCGGCTGGCCTCCTTCAACCACTCCCTGTTCCTCATCGCCCCTGGTCCAATATATCTCTGGACTTTGTCACTGGTCTCCCTCCGTCTGATGGCAACACCACCATACTAACGGTGGTGGATAGGTTTTCCAAAGCCGCCCATTTCATCCCCCTTCCCAAGTTAGCCTCAGCCAAGGAGACTGCCCAACTCATGGTACAGCACGTCTTTCATATCCATGGACATAGTCTCCGATCGTGGTCCTCAGTTCTCGTCCCGATTCTGGAAGGCGTTCTGCACCTTCATTGGGTCGTCGGCCAGCATGTCCTCCGGGTCTCATCCTCAATCTAATGGCCAGTCGGAGCGTGCCAATCAGAACCTCGAGACGACTCTTCAGTGCCTTGTCTCGGCCAACCCCACAACCTGGAGCCAGCAACTCATGTGGGTGGAGCACGCCCGGAACACCCTTCCCTGCTCAGCCATTGGTCTCTCGCCCTTCGGGTGCTCCATGGGTTATCAGCCCCTGCTCTTCCCTGAGCAAGAGGAAGAGTTCAACATACCCTCGAGCCCAGATGTTCGTTCTCCACTGTCGGTGTACCTGGAAGGGATCCCGGTCTGCTCTTCTTAAGACCACCTGCAGGTGTCGTCGACAAGCGGACCACCACCGAACCCTGGCTCCCTGCTATTGTCTCAGGCAGAGGGTATGGCTGTCTACTCAGGATCTGCCCCTCCGGGTGGAGTCCCACAAACTTTCCCACCCGTTTCATCGTCCCTTTCCCCATCGTTAAAATCCTTGGCCCCTCTGCTTTGTGTCTTCTGTTGCCCCGCACCCTCCGTATCCTTCCTACGTTTCATGTGTCCAAGATAAAACCTGTGTCTCACTGTCTCATCCTGAGTCTCGATATCAAATTTGACATTTCTGTATTTCATTTTCAATAAATTTGCTAAAATGTCTAAAAACATGTTTTCACTTTGTCATTATGGGGTATTGTGCATAGATGTGTGAGAAAAAAAAATATCCATTGTGAATTCAGGCTGCAACACAACAAAATGTGGAATAAGTCAAGGTCTTAAGGTGATTGTAGGATGATGAAGCATATGATGAGGTGTCTTAGGGTGATGTAGAATGATGAAGCATATGATGAGGTGTCTTAGGGTGATGTAGATTGATGAAGCACAGGATGAGGTGTCTGAGCGTGATGTAGGCTGATGAAGCGTAGGATGAGGTGTCTGAGGGTGATGTAGGATGATGAAGCATAGGATGAGGTGTCTGAGGGTGATGTGGGATGATGAAGCATAGGATGAGGTGTCTGAGGGTGATGTAGGTTGATGAAGCGTAGGATGAGGTGTCTGAGGGTGATGTAGGATGAGGTCTGTGATCCTGATCCACAGCGGGCTGCTCAAGGAGACAAATTATGTCACAGGCCATTTAATTGTCAGTTAGCGCCACACAGCTGGGGTGAGTTATGTTCTGCAGAGGTGTGTGTGTGTGTGTTTAATAATGTTGGTGCTTATATTTGTCCTATTACACACTTGTACGAGTGTGTATTAATATGCATGTGTGAATCAAAAATGTGTTTTTGTTGCATATCCTAACTCTCCCTGAGACACCCTCAGAGAGTGGGGTCACAGCCAGGGTCTGCCATTATCAATGGCGACCCTGGTACAATTTGGGTTAAGTCCCTTTCTCTAGGGAATATTGACAGATTTTGTTCTTGTCGGCTCAGGGATTCAAACCAGCTACCTATCGGTTACTTTAAGCGCTAGGCTACCTGCACCCCTAGGGGGGGGTGTGTGGGTGTGTGTGACTCAGCCGTCCAGGGTGACAGTGGAGGAAAGTCCTCTCTCTCATGCTGAGAGGGGTGCTGAGGGAGAACAATGGTTCATTGATTTCAACCAATCACTGAGTCTTTACTGAGCAGAAAGCCTTTTCCATGTATTCATACCCACCAAAAATGGTAGGCTATAGATATACAAAGTTACCGAATGCACACCAGGCATAGATACATCTTCTATGCATTACAAATGTAAGACTTAGCATATACATTAGCCTATCAGCTTCACAGGCTTAATGACAAGTGTTCTGGTGTAGACAAATATGTTCTGATGTGTTTGGTTGGAATAGAAAGCCACTGCTCTTTTTGCCCACTGTGGCCAACACTCTTGGCTCACACATTTGTGTAGACCTCTGGTACAAACATAAACTGAATGAGCTGAATGCCGTGCTAAAGTTGTATACTTCAAAACGTTAACAAATATTTGTAAGTATCCAGTAGCCTAGATAGTCTACAGTCTTCCCTGGTTCTCAGTGTGGTTTCAGCACCATGGACAGCGGCAAGCTAATGCTGTGAGTGAAGTTGAACCATTATCAGACTATTCACTCTGGAAATCCCTTAGCTACGCTCTGGGTTGAATGAAGGCTAGCGGCCACACCGATTGGAGGCTATGGTCATTGAGGGACCAGAGACAGATTCTTTCCGTTTTACTCCGTGACAAATAGCCGTTTCCGTGATCCCAACCCGTATGTCAGTCTGTCGGTTTACCGGCGGCGCTGACGATTATGAATGAGGATCGAGACACAGTTGAAGCCAGAAAAGAAAACCCGTGTTTTATTCTATTAACACTCTCTCTCTCTCAACTCCCGCTCATTAAAAGACTCCGGATTCCCGCTCATTCAGAGACCGCTCAACTCCCGCTCATTCAGAGACTCTCTCAACTCCCGCTCATTCAGAGACTCTCTCAACTCCCGCTCATTCAGAGACTCTCTCAACTCCCGCTCATTCAGAGACTCTCTCAACTCCCGCTCATACAGAGACTCTCTCAACTCCCGCTCATACAGAGACTCTCTCAACTCCCGCTCATACAGAGACTCTCTCAACTCCCGCTCATTCAGAGACTCTCTCAACTCCTGCTCATTCAGAGACTCCGGACTCCCGCTCATTCAGAGACTCTCTCAACTCCCGCTCATTCAGAGACTCTCTCAACTTCAGCTCATTCAGAGACTCTCTCAACTCCCGCTCATTCAGAGACTCCGGACTCCCGCTAATTCAGAGACTCCGGACTCCCGCTCCTTCATCTACTTTCGCAGCTCTGCGAGACAGGGGGCTTGTTTAGCCGTGCACTCTAATGGGTGTGAGGAGATGGATGGGTCTGTGTCGGGAAAAAACTGCGCAGGGCGGGCTTTAGGTTGGAGCCCATTGGTGCGTGCAAATAACACGCATTTACAGAGGGAGAGAGAGAAGGAGAGACAGCGTGCGCTTTGAGGTGGAATCAAATTCCGTACACAACTCACGTAGGGGGTGGCCTATGCGGTAGTCTACGTGGTTAGGCGTACTTATCAGACTATAGAAACCCAAAAATAGTGTTTAAAAATAATTGCCTCTGTCACCGGTGAAGGGACACGAGCCTATAAAAGCACCTGAATCGTCTTCACAATTGCCACAGCCCCGCAGCAGCGCCGTTAATGAAAACTCCGCGACGGATGATCCCCTTCCCGCTCTCTAAACCAGACTAATCCTTATCAAAGGAGCTGTTTGATTTACCAAAATGGCTAGTTAAAGAAGACAGGGTTGGAAAAGATAGATTGAAGGAGGGGTGGGCGGCGAGAGGGTGTGTGTGAGAGTGTGTGTGTGTGTGTGTGAGAGAGAGAGAGAGAGAGAGAGAGAGAGAGAGTGTGTGAGTGAGTGAGGGCGCGCATGTCCAATCCTTCCATGCAGGCTGTAGACGCTCCTCACCACTGGCGAGTTGTTCTCTCTGTCTTTTCCTTCTCGCGCTCTCTTCCACCCATCTTGCATGTGCTCGGTTTAGTGTTTACCGAGCCGGACAGAGCTCTCTCCAGCGGCAGCGGACACTACGGGGGAACAAGCCCACCATGGATTGCTAAAACTCGGGCTTATTGTTCTCTTTTCCCACCTTCTCTCTCGCCTTGTGTCCTCTTCCTCCATGTCTCTCCACAGTTTTTAAGAGACGGAAAATGAGGATTATTTACCCGCACTTTCTCGGGGTGTTTTCCGCCCTTTTGGGGCTAGCTACTGGGGCTTTCCCCAGCAGTGTTCAAATAGGTGAGTAGGCTAAAAACATTTTAAATAGACATTTGTTATAGCCGGGGTTTTAAGGAGTCTTAAATTGTTTTCATCACCAATCATGTTTATTTATTTAAGAGGATTTACATTGCCATTATTTCTGTTAACCTAAGTAGCCTACAGAGGGAAACGCTGTGTTTGGCTGATGTGACTCAGGTGATTATTCATAATTGTGTTAATTGTTTTCCTGCTGTCGGAACCGGAGGTTAAATGGTTCTCTCTCTCTCTCTCTCTCCCGTTTTGTATCTGTCTAGCTCTTCCCCTCTTTCGCGTTATTTGTAATTTTCAATCGGGCATCCTGCGCTCATGAATGTTATAGGGCGCTTTGTTCCTTACGGTGCTGTTCTGAGTCAGATCGCCACGGCGTCATCTTCCCATGCCATACATAGCAGGACAACCCTGGCTACCCGAGCCCGAGCCGTTCAGCCGGGGCTAGACCCGGATCAAAGTTTCTATAAAACATGATCCACTGCCCTGCGTCAGTTGTATACCCCATCATATAACAGTCCTACACACACACACACACACACACGCATGCACACACATGCACGCACACAGAGACACACAGTGCTCTGTTCTGGAGGTGTGTGTTAATGTATGCTCTGCATCACTCCTTGTGGGGTGCAGAAGGAGAGGCACTGTAATGAGACTCTGGTCTCTGACTCTGCATCACTCCTTGTGAGGTGCAGGAGGAGAGGCACTGTAATGAGACTCTGGTCTCTGACTCTGCATCACTCCTCGTGGGGTCTCTGACTCTGCATCCCTCCTTGTGGGGTGCAGGAGGAGAGGCACTGTAATGAGACTCTGGTCTCTGACTCTGCATCACTCATTGTGAGGTGCAGGAGGAGAGGCACTGTAATGAGATTCTGGTCTCTGACTCTTTCTCGCTCCTTTCACTTAGCTGGCGATAAAGTTAATATGCGAATATGGTCTGCTGGATACACACAAACACACACACACACCCCTCAAACCCTATACGCCTGTTCACTTGAGAATGCATTTGCATATCTCTTCAATACACAGAAGTGGAACTTAAGGCAGAGGAAAACCAATTCCTTGGAGAATATAAAAATATAATGTAATGTTACAATGCCTTAGAAATAGACTTTTGTTACTGTAGTTACTGTAGTTACTGTAGTTATTGTAGTTATTGTAGTTATTGTAGTTACTGTAGTTACTGTAGTTAATGCAGAGGAAAGATCAGTGATCGTGAGTTGTATTCAGGCTTCAGTAATACCCAAAGTAGACTAAAAGCTCAGTGTCTGACTTCTATTGCACAACTGTTGTATGTTTGTGAATGACATGCCATCTGAGGTGATGTTTGGGATGTTTGTGAATGACTTGCCATTTGAGGTGATGTTTGTGAATCACATGCCATTTGAGGTGATGTTTGTGAATCACATGCCATTTGAGGTGGTTTGTGAATGACATTTGGAGGTGGTTGCTCTGCTGCCTTGCGCTGCCTTCTCCATTCCTCCCTCCTCCCCTGTCATCATTTCCCCTTTCTCACCCTCCCCGACATCCGTCACTTTACCCTTCCTCTCCCTCTCTCTCTCACCCTCCCCGACACTTTCCCTCTCTTCATCTGTCACTTTACCCTTCCTTTCCCTCTCTCCATCGCTCATCTTAGCCTTCCTCTCCCTCTCTCTCTCACCCTGCACACCTCTCTTCATCTGTCACGTAACCCTTCCTCTCCCTCTCTCTCTCACCCTCCACAAATCTCTTCATCTGTCACTTAACCCTTCCTCTCCCTCTCTCTATCACCCTCCTCGCCACTTTCCCTCTCTTCATGTCATTTTACCCCTCCTCTCCCTCTTTATATATTATTATAAAATGTTTCACCACTTTTTCTCCCCAATTTCGTGATATCCAATTAGTAGTTAGTCTTGTCCCATCGCTGCAACTCCTGTACAGACTCGAGAGAAGAATGTCGAGAGCCATGCGTCCTCCGAAACAAGACCCTGAAAAGCTACATTGCTTCTTGACACACTGCTTGCTTAACCTGGAAGCCAGCCGCACCAATGTGTCGGAGGAAATACCGTACACCTGGCGACCGAAGTCAGCGTGCATGCGCCCGGGCCGCCACAGGGAGTCGCTAGAATGCGATGGGACAAGGACATCCCAGCCGGCGAAACCCTCCCTTAGCCCGGACAACACTGGACCAATTGTGCACTGCCTCATGGGTCTCCCGGTCAAGGCCGGCTGCAACACAGCCCAGGATCGAACCTGGATCTGTAGCAATGCAATGCAGTGCCTTACACCGCTGCGCCATTCGAGAGGCTCTTCATCTCATCTTACCCTTCCACTATCGCTCACCCTCCCTGCCACTCTTCCTCTCTTCATTTGTCTCTTTATCCTTCCTCTCCCTCTATATCTCACCCTCCCGACACTCTTCCTCACTCCACTTGTCACTTTACCCTTCTTCTCCCCTATCTCTCACTCTTCCTCTCTTCATCTGTCACTTTACCCTTCTTCTCCCCTATCTCTCACTCTTCCTCTCTTCATCTGTCACCTTATCCTTCCTCACCTTACCCTCAGTCATACTCTGGTTTTTCGGATGTCTCTCTGTCATCTCACTCTCTCTGTCTCTCTCTCTGTCTCTCTCTCTCTCTCTCTCTGTCTTACTCTCTCACTCTCTCGCTCCCCCTCTCTCTCCTCTGTCCTACTCTCTTCCTGTGTCTCTCTCTCCCCCTCTATCCTCTACAGATTTCAGAATCCCCCCCCCGTCTCAGCCATTTCTCCCTATCCCCCTATTTTTCAGAATCACCCACGGGTGCACGTTTTGGTTTTTGCCCTAGCACTACAAAGCTTGATGATGAGTTGGCTATTCGAATCAGCTGTGTAGTGCTATGTTAAAAACCAAAATGTGCACCTGGGGGGCCCCAGGACCGAGTTTGGGAAATCCTGTGCCAACGAAGCACAGTTCAAAACCAGCTGTCTTTCTCCTCATCTATAGGTGGTCTATTTATCAGGAACACAGATCAGGAGTACACAGCATTTCGACTGGCTATCTTCCTGCACAACACCAGCCCCAATGCCACGGAGGCTCCATTCAACCTGGTACCCCATGTCGACAACATCGAGACAGCTAACAGCTTCGCAGTCACAAATGCCTGTGAGTAAAACAAGATAAGAGTTTGTGTATGTGTTTGTGTGTGTGTGTGTGCGTGTGCACTCAAACCTTGTACCACACACATAGAGTGTCAGCTATCAATCAAGAGTTAGAGGTCTATATGAGGCTGTCATTCACTATAGGAGAATGGGCAAGGGGTTGCTGTGTCTGCTTAGCTTGAGAACATGACTGATCTGTGTCTACAATGAGATGAGGGAGGTCTATGTGATGTCATCAACGTCCAGATCCCTCAAGAAGTACATCTGCACTGGGAACATAATGGAGTCCCCATGGATCTCCTCTTGATAAATGGAACTGAATGGAACTGTTCAGTTCTATTGTTCCATGTGGACTTCCTTGTCTTTCTTATGAGATAATCTCTATCTAAACCTTCTTTAAATCATCCCCAGAGTTGTGTGTCATATTGAGGCCCAATAAATTGTTTTCTACGGTAGAGCCAGGCTAATTCCCATCATGTTGAATTTGGTCCAAGGACTGAAGCTCTGTGGTTAATTTGGCAAATTGAAGCAAGAGTAACAGGGGGAAATGAAATACACTAGCATTTACTGTCTTGGAATAGATTATTGAAAAAAGCAATGGGGGAAGGAAATTAAGTGTAGTTGTGTGTTTGTGTGTGTTTTGAATAAGGATGCAGCTGTTGACTTATCAAGACCAAATTTGTCAAAGTCATCCTCAACTACCCTCTCTCGCTAGCTGCTACTGCTACTGCTGAGGGCAGCTTTGTTATTTCTATATGAAGAACTGTTGGTGACTTCCCTCTGTAGCAGGCTGTGACTGGGCCAGCCTGATCACTAGAAATAGACTTCAATTTCAGACGTTTGAAAAGGTCCTGAGAACGTGGATATATGCCTTCCTCTGCGCTCACAAAACAAAAACCTAAATATTGTCCAGCACTGGGCACAACCTGGTGATGCTCGGAGATGGAGCATGCTGCTTAGACCACCGCGCTGCCACAGTTCACTATGATCTAGCAAACCGTGAGAATACTGTGAATACTGATGATACCTGATGGTAATAGCGCGTCGTTCTTCCCCAAACCATAGCCCTAACCTTAACCACTTGGAATTAATACCTAAACATTACCAGTAATGAGGTAAAAATCAATACAGTTACATATCAGGATATTATTTTTGAATTATATATCATATCGTTTTGATTATATCGCAAGTTTTATTTCCCTGACTGATCAAAACTCAAGCTGCTCATGTTCTCTCATGTCTCTTTGCAGCACTCATGGTGAGCAATTTATTTAGAACTTCGAATCGAAACAAAATCACAGTATCGAATCGCAATACATATAGAATTGTGAGAATCGCAATACATCAGCACCTAAGTATAATGATAATATCGTATCGTGAGGTTGCTGGCAATTCCCAGCTCTAAACGTAAGCTTTTGAGTTGTTTCTTTTTTAAACCTTTATCCATGCAGATTTTTTTTAATGTTGAATTAATACGTTGAATTTCGAAATTATGAGATCTTGTTGGACTGTGCTGCCATAGTGTGGCCAGTGATGTTGATTTGAAACAAGGACTGTTGGGGACTCTGTGTGATAAAACAGTTTTAATTGGTATCTCTCTCTATCTGTCTCTCTCTCTCTCTGTCTCTCTCTATCTCTCTCTTAGACTGTGTGAAAGTTTGGTAGTTACAGACTAGTGTTGCACAGTAAACCGAAATGTCTGTACTTTTTCGATACTAGATCATGAAAAAACGTTTTGGTAGTAGAATTGCTGTTACTTTAGGTACTTCTTTCAAATGTGTCTTGTGTCATCTACTGATTTAGACAGGATGAAGTCCCCTTATAGTGCGAGTACACTGTCTGCAATGTTGCAACTGTTAATTACTGTACGCAGAGCAATGTCCATTACAGGCTACAACACTTTACAATGCAAGAAGGTACAGGTAGCTTCCAGCTTAGTTGGCTAACTTTCCTTGCTAGCTTACATCTGAAGCTAACACCAATTTACTACCCTAGTCCTTTTTTGTTCCAAACAAATTGCTCACCAAACCATATCGCAAAATATGCTGATTTCAAAGCTGACGTCACCAAAAACCATACAGACATTACCAAAAACTTTATTCATTCATTTGTCTCCATCGCCTCAGTCAGGTTTATCATTTAAATTTTAATTTTTATTTCACAAAACCCCAGTATACATACAGGATGTATACAAACAAACAAACAAGAACAACATTCCACAAAATGTGGAAAAAGTCAAGGGGTCTGAATACTTTCCGAATGCACTGTTTATGCTATATGCTATAAGGGATAAAACAGACCTTAAAAGACACACATGTATTGACTGTTTTTATAGCTTTCTTATTTGAAGAATGTAGAATGATCTTAATGTACTGCTTGAACTGCTTATAGAAAACAAGGAAGAGTGGTTATTTATTAGTGAATTTACATTTATGAATATTACATTTACCATTAGCACAATTACATTTCAGAGGTTACATTGTTTTTCTTTATTCTTATTGCAGTTTAAAGAAACTCAGCAGCACATTCTCCCATAATAAACAAAAATCATCAAGAATATGATCAATTATAAATCTACAAATGTCTTGCCATAATCTCTTTACAAGTAGACCATGTCAAAATACATGCTAAACTGTTTCTGGATGCTCAACACAAGAAAGTACAATTAATGTTAATGTTTTTTTGAGTTTCTTCGGGTAATGATTCACAGGGTGATACTTTTGGATAACTCTGAAAGAGACCTTTGACCTTGTAAACGAGCAGGTATTTGTGTGGTAATAACCAAACCCTTTCCCAACAGATATTATTGACAAGTGTATCCCAGTAAGTTGTGACGTAAGGAATAGATACAACATCCTTTAAAAAAAAAAGCAAGTATAGACCTATTGTTGTTCTGAAGGAGCAAGAAGAAACACATTTTTACTACTGAAGAGTCAACTGGACTAAACAAGGGTATCTCAAAACGATGAGGTCTGGTTACACCTCTAAACAGCATGAGAGTTCCAGATGGAATAGCATGAAATAATGTGGCCAACTCTCTTGGTGTAACGGGGATATTGTAAAGAGATAAAAATTCCTTGAGTAACGACCCTTCTGCATTACAACGTTTACTCACCAGTAGGAAGTGATAATCAAACCAGTTCTTAAAAAACAAATCATTGTTCCTATGCAAAATATCCTATTTGTTCCAAATGAAATACCTATATATATTAATGACCATGCTAAGAACACTTGTCTATGAAAAGCAGGTCATTTGGTAAGAATCTTATCAATGTTATAGTTACAAAGCAATATCAAATCAAAGCGACCAAAACGGAAGAAGATATAATGCGGGATAAAATTCCAAATTGAAGTTGTCGACAACATTCTTTTTAGCCCAATTTATCATCAAAAAGATTATTCAAAGTATGGAAATCCCCAAAATGTACTCTCCCAAAAAGGAAACTTTACTCTCCAAATATCTGTAATATCAAACCTTTCTATAAACTGCCTCAAACCTGTTTTCATAGAAGTTCAATGTCCCAGAGGCCATCTATCAATACAATTATTCAGAGCAATATTAAAATCCCCAATAAGTAAAGCATTAGGGAACTTGGTAGCCAATGGAGAACACGCTTTTCCAAGGATTCAAGTAAGTGATCATTTTCAAGTTTGGAATTGAACCCATAAATGTTGGTAGTAATAATGAGGATGTTGTTGTAGTTGATAACAGGACAAGGAAAGTGACCAGAAGGGTCACAATCTGAGTGCAAAATACTTCCACTGAAATGATTCTTTAGGGTGATGACTCCAACGGAGCGTTCAGAACCATGAGAGAGCCATGAATCATTTCCGCACTGTGATCTCCAGAAGTTGACGTCAGTAGAAATAGAATGACACTCTTAAAAAAAAACACATACTTCTGTTTAAAGCTGTTTGGCGAATATAATAAGGGTTGGTGCTTTACATTCTTTCTAGCATTGAGTCTGTCACGTCTCTCCTGTCTCTCTCACTGTGTGTGTGAATGACGTCATTAGGTCTTAAAGAGGTCTTATAAAAGATGAGATTGCTTCTTCTATGCAAATGTCCCAAATGGAAAGGAAACAGATTTGTCAGCTGTAGCCCCATAAAATCAGCCCAAAACTACAACTCAATGCATTCACTCACTCCTATTGAATATTCATTCACCTGTACTGTGAATAGACCTAGGCTACATCTTGATTTACCCAGTTTATCAATAGAGATTTTAAATTCAAATAAATGATTACCATTATGTTGTTTTGTAGTTAGATTGGAAAAAAAATTAAAAAAAATTGGTTCAAAAAAAGAAACGTGGCTGTCTCTGAAAAATTGACATCAAACATGTCAAATGCAATGATATGGAAGTCAAAAGATCAGTCTCGTTTTGGTATCGTTTTTCTATCGTTTTGGTATTGAGTATCGTGATGGTTTCGAGTAGCGTGATACTAAACCTGGTATCAGTATTGAAGTAAAAATTCTGGTATCGTGACAACACTATTATGCTATTACCGGCTGTCATACTGTGTGCTGTCCTGGGCTGGGCATTGGCTTGGCTGTGGTGTGCGTGTGTGCGTGTGTGTGCGTGTGTTCGTGCGTGTGTGTGTGTGTGGGAGGTTAAAACAGTTGTCCTGCTGCAGACGAACTGTGTCAGTAGTAACCTGGGCTCTGGGCCTGTTCTTAGTCGTAATGTTCCGCTCTGATGAACCTGTGTGTGTGTGTGTGTAGCGCAGCAGCGGTCGATTAGTGTCTTATTGTCTGTGATTGTTAGAGCTGGAGAAAGGACTGCTGGAGATCCACTGTCTTCGTCCATCACCATCCTCTCTCGCTCTCGATCTCGCTCTCTCTCTCTCTTTCTCTCTGTCTGTGGGAGATGTGAGGCGGAAGATGTCTAGAGTTTAAGTTAATAAGATTTACTGCCATTCCACGTTAGATAGGGATGAGACATTGGTAGATGGCAGAAAAGATGACAGGGTCTCTCTCCAGTCACAGTAACAGGGTCTTTCTCTCCAGACAGGGTCTCCCTCCAGCCACAGTAACAGGGTCTCTCTCTCCAGACAGGGTCTCTCTCCAGTCACAGTAACAGGGTCTCTCTCCAGTCACAGTAACAGGGTCACTCTCTCTAGACAGGGTATCTCTCCAGTCACAATAACAGGGTCTCTCTTCAGTCACAGTAAAAGGGTGTTTCTCCAGTCACAGTAACATGCTCTTTCTTTCCAGACAGGGTCTCTCTCCAGTCACAGTAACAGGGTCACTCCAGACAGGGTCTCTATCCAGTCACAGTAACAGGGTCTCTCTCTCTAGACAGGGTCTCTCTACAGTCACAATAAAAGGGTCTCTCTCTCCAGACTGTCTCTCTCCAGCCACAGTAACAGGGTCGCTCTCCAGTCACAGTAACAGGGTCTCTCTCCAGACAAGGTCTCTCTCTAGTCATAATAACAGGGTCTCTCAACAGTCACAGTAACAGGGTCTCTCTCTCTCCAGACAGGGTCTCTCTCCAGTCAAAATAACAGGGTCTCTCTCCAGTCACAGTAACAGGGTCTCTCTCTCTCCAGACAGTGTCTCTCTCCAGTCACAATAACAGGGTCTATCTCCAGTCACAGTAACAGGGTCTCTTTCTCCAGACAGGGTCTCTCTCCAGTCACTGTAACAGGGTATCTCTCTCCAGACAGGGTCTCTCTCCGGTCACAGTAACAGGGTCTCTCTCTCCAGACAGGGTCTCTCTCCAGTCACAGTAACAGGGTATCTCTCTCCAGACAGGGTCTCTCTCCAGTCACTGTAACAGGGTCTCTCTCTCCTGACAGCGTCTCTCTCTCCAGACAGGGTCTCTCTCCAGCCACAGAAACAGGGTCTCTCTCCAGTCACAGTAACAGGGTCTCTCTCCAGTCACAGTAACAGGGTCTTTCTCCAGTCACAGTAACAGTGTCTCTCTTCAGTCACAGTAACAGGGTCTCTCTCTCCAGACAGGATGTCTCTCCAGTCACAGTAACAGGGTCTCTCTCCAGTCACAGTAACAGGGTCTCTCTCTCCAGACAGGGTTTCTCTCCAGTCACAGTAACAGTGTCTCTCTCTCCAGATAGGGTCTCTCTCCAGTCACAATAACAGCGTCTCTCTCCAGTCACAGTAACAGGGTGACTCTCTCTAGACAGGGTATCTCTCCAGTCACAATAACAGGGTCTCTCTTCAGTCACAGTAAAAGGGTGTTTCTCCAGTCACAGTAACATGCTCTTTCTTTCCAGACAGGGTCTCTCTCCAGTCACAGTAACAGGGTCACTCCAGACAGGGTCTTTATCCAGTCACAGTAACAGGGTCTCTCTCTCTAGACAGGGTCTCTCTACAGTCACAATAAAAAGGTATCTCTCTCCAGACTGATTCTCTCTCCAGCCACAGTAACAGGGTCGCTCTCCAGTCACAGTAACAGGGTCTCTCTCTCCAGACAGGGTCTCTCTCCAGTCACAGTAACAGGGTCTCTCTCCAGTCACAGTAACAGGGTCTCTCTCTCCAGACAGGGTCTCTTTTCAGTCACAGTAACAGGGTATCTCCTTTTAGACAGGGTCTATCTCCAGTCACAGTAACATTGTCTTTCTCTCCAGACAGGTGGTCTCTCCAGTCACAGTAACGTGGTCACTCCAGACAGGTTCTCTCTCCAGTCACAGTAACAGGGTATCTCTCTCCAGACAGGTTCTTTCTCCAGTCACAGTAACAGGGTCTTTCTCCAGTCACAGTAACAGGATCTCTCTCTCCAGACAGGGTCTCTCTCCAGCCACAGTAACAGGGTCTCTCTTTCCAGACACGGTCTCTCTCCAGTCACAGTAACAGGGTCTCTCTCTCCAGACAGGGT
>QNTS01005863.1:27027-40927 GCA_003317085.1 Hucho hucho
TGACCAAATACTTATTTTCCACCATAATTTGCAAATAAATTCATTAAAAATCCTACAATGTGATTTTATGGATTTTTTTCCCTCATTTTGTCTGTCATAGTTGAAGTGTACCTATGATGAAAATTACAGGCCTCTCTCATCTTTTTAAGTGAGAGAACTTGCACAATTGGTGGCTGACTAAATACTTTTTTGCCCCACTGTAGCTACTAGCAGGATGTCTGTCAGGTCAGGTGTTTAACATAGCTACTACCAGGATGTCTGTCAGGTCAGGTGTTTAACATAGCTACTAGCAGGATGTCTGTCAGTTCAGGTGTTTAACATAGCTACGAGCAGGATGTCTGTCAGGTAATGTTTATCATAGCTACGAGCAGCTACGAGTCTTTCATATCAGGAATTTGACATAGCTTCTAGCAGGATGTCTGACAGCTGTTACATTATCGAATTAAACATTGATAAGACGGGTCAAATACATGTCACATACTATTAAAATCATTAAATGTGTCTCAGGTGCACTTGGTTGAGCTTAGAGTTTGAATCAGTTCACTCGTTCCATTGTACTGCGCTAGGACTGGTACTGGTACTAACAGAACAGAATGGTTCTGACCCAATAGCTGGTATTGACAGAACATAACAGTTCTGACCCAATAGCTGGTACTGACAGAACATACAAGTTCTGACCTAATAGCTGGTACTGACAGAACAGTTCTGACCCAATAGCTGATACTGACAGAACAGTTCTGACCCAATAGCTGATACTGACAGAACAGTTCTGACCCAATAGCTGATACTGACAGAAAAGTTCTGACCCAATTGCTGGTACTGACAGAACAGTTCTGACCCAATTGCTGGTACTGACAGAACAGGTTTTACCCAATAGGTGGTATTGTCAGAACAGGTTTTACCCAATAGCTGGTACTGACAGAACAGTTCTGACCCAATAGCTGATACTGACAGAACAGTTCTGACCCAATAGGTGGTACTGACAGAACAGGTTTTACCCAATAGGTGGTATTGTCAGAACAGTCCTTACCCAATAACTGTTATGTTATTGTCTGCAGCAGGGAGGGTTAAAGCCAATTTATTCTTGATCCGGGAAGTAGGTTCAGTGGCTGCGTGTGGATTGTGTGATGCAACTGCCATGCCCCCGGAGTCATGCTGAGGCCAAATCAAGCTTCCTACCGCATCGCCTCTAAAATGTTGTAACAATGCGGAGGGCTCTGTTGGTGGTCTGTGGAAACTCTTCTCCTGAGAACTGACTGAACATCGACAGAAAATTATCAGATTAGTATCTGCTTCTTAAACAGCAAAGCTTTACGACAAACAAAGCTTAGACAACACACGTTTTGTAGGTTGCCATCAAAGCAAATATAAAACCACTCTATATTACTGTAGTACTGGAAGTTTTCCTGGTTCTGCCCTAGGACGGGATTCCTGTCATTGTTGTTGAAAACTCCTCCAACTTTCTTTTCTTTCATGTAGTGCAGAGGCCTACCTGAACGTGTTTTCTCTTCTCATACTGTCTGTCTTCCTCTGTTTTTATACTGTCTGTCTGTGTTGCAGACATGCATCTAGGGGAGTTTGACAACGTGACTCTAAGGGACAACATGACCAACTGTCTGTCTATCGATGACTTCCGTAACCAGGTAACCATGTCTGTCTGCCCCCCGCGCCCCCATCCGTCCATGCGTCACGCAAAGGGCAGATGCCCACTCATTGATATGCTTCCATGCTATGGGAAAGTTGTGCAATGAGAGAGATTGATTGGTTAGTGGTATCTAACAGAAGCAGTGTGTTCAGGCAGTCATTTACAGTGGTAACAGAATAATGATGTGAACAAGCATGGGCCTATATAAGGGACTGTACAGTATTTAGAATAGGAATGACTGTATGTCGCCAAATTACATAGAGTATATTATTTAACACATTTTCACATTACCCTCCCGCTACCCAGATTATTCATTAAAACATAAAGTACACACTGGGCATAAATACACAATGAGTAACGATAACTTGGCTATGTACACGGTACCAATACAGAGTCGATGTGCTGGGGTAGGAGATACTAGAGGTAGATACAGTACGTACAGTGTATTCGGAAAGTATTCACACCCCTTGACTTGTTCCACATTTTGTTACGTTACAGCCTTATTCTAAAATGGATTAAAATATATCCTCATCAATCTACACACTACCCCATGTCAAAGCAAAAACAGGTTTAGACATTTCTGCAAATGTTTTAAAAATAAAAAACATCACATTTACATAAGTATTCAGACCCTTTACTCAGTACTTTGCTGAATAACCTTTGGCAGCAATTACAGCCTCAAGTCTTCTTGGGTATGACGCTACAAGCTTGGCACAATCCTGTATCGGAGCTCTACGGACAATTCCTTCGACCTCATGGTTTGGCTTTTGCTCTGAAATGCACTGTCAACTGTGAAACCTTATATAGACAGGTGTGTACCTTTCCAAATCATGTCCAATCAATGGAATTTACCACAAGTGGACTCCAATAAAGTTGCAGAAACATCTCAAGTCTCATAGCAAACGGTCTGAATACTTATGTAAACAAGGTATCTGTTTTTTACATTTGCAAAAATTTCAAAAAACATGTTTCCGCTTTGTCATTATGGGGTATTGGGATGTCATTATGGGGTATTGGGATGTCATTATGGGGTATTGGGATGTCATTATGGGGTATTGGGATGTCATTATGGGGTATTGGGATGTCATTATGGGGTATTGTGTGCAGATTGATGAGGAAAAAAATATTAATCAATATCAGAATAAGGCTGTAACATAACAAAATGGGGAAAAAGTCAAGGGGTCTGAATACTTTCAGAATGCTCTGTATATACACTGAGTATAACAAACATTAGGAACACCTCCTTAGCCCTTAGAACAGCCTCAATTTGTGTTGAGGGTGTCAAAAGCATTCCACAGGGATGCTGGCCCATGTTGACTCCAATGCTTCCCACATTTGTATCAAGTTGGCTGGATGTTGTTTGGGTGGTGGATCATTCTTGATACACACAGGAAACTGTTGATCGTGAAAAACCCAGCAGCATTGCCGTTCTTGATACAAACTGGTGCGCCTGGCACCTACTACCATACCCTGTTCAAAGGGGCTAAAGTCTTGCCCATTCACTCTCTGAATGGCACACATACACAATCCATGTTTCAATTGTCTCAAGGCTTAAAAATCCTTCTTTAACTTCTTAGGGAGCAGCGCATGAGGTGACCGTTTTGGAGAGCCTGGCGTGCCCAAAGTAAAATGCCTCCCATTCAGGCCCAGAAAATAGGATATGCACATATTTGGCACCATTGGATAGGAAACACTCTGAATTTTCTAAAAGTGTTAACCATTTGTCTGTGAGTAAAACAGATCGGATATGGCAGGCGAAACCCAGAGGAATTTTTGTCCTGGAAAAAGTGGTTTTGACAGATTGCCTCATTTGGAACCCCTCCCTCATGAAAATGCCCATAAAAGGGCATATGAATGCAGTACCGATCGCTTCCTCTGGATGTCAACAGTCTCGAGACAGTGTTCAGTTTTGTTTTGGATGCTTTAGAGCAGAGAAGAAGAGGAAACAGGAAGAGTCCCCTTAGGTGTCCTATACAAGAGAGCGCGCGCTCTCGCCAAGCGCGCTCTGTTTTTTTCCGTCCTTATCGCCCAGTTTATATTCGGTTGATTTATTATAGTAAATATACGTAAAAGTGTTCCTAAGGATACATTTAAAATGATGTTTGATTGTTCTTGGACAAGTTTATAGGTATAAGTTGAACGTGTTCTAGTCACGTTTCAATGGAGGTGTGGAGGCTCTATTTTCTGATTATAATGTGGGAACCGAATGGAGATTTATGGATAAAATACATGACTTTTTCTAACAAAAGAACCATGGATTGTCTTCGTTGGACACTTAGGAAGACCTCAGCAGAAGTTCTTCAACAGGTAATTGATTTGTTTTCGCTGTGAAATGTGATGTGTGAACCGGGAAGGCTAATGAATTCAGGTAATGGGAAAAATATGTGAGGTGCTACCCTCAAACAATCAAATGTGCTGCTTTCGCTGTAAAGCCTTTTTGAAATCTGACAACGCTGTGATATTGCCAAGAAACAGAGCTTTTGATGAGTATGAAACACTTGTATATTGGTGGATGTTTAATAATTCAACTTTTGGATTTTGAATTTGGCGCCTTGCATTTCACCTGGTAGTGTCGGGAGTGGGGCGCTAGCGCCCCAGCGCACCTTGCTACTCCTTAAGAGGTTCATCTACACTGATTGAAGTGGTTTTAACAGGTGACATCAATAAGGGATCATAGCTTTCACTTGGTCAGGCTGTGTCACCTGGTCAGTCTATAACTAGGAATGTGTATTTTTTGGTGTTGCTTCACAGTCCCCGCTGTTCCATAAGGTGTATCTTTATCTGTTTTTTAAATCTGATTCTACTGCTTGAGCTGTGTGCTAGTCGTTTAAAACAGACAGCTCGGTGCTTTCAACATGTAAATACCTCACAAATACAAGTATTGATGAAGTCAATCTCTCCTCCACTTTCAGCCAGGAGAGATTGACATGCACATAATTAATGTTTGCTCTCTGTGTACATCCAAGGGCCAGCCGTGCTGCCCTGGTCTGAACCAATTGCAATTTTGGCACCTGACCACACGCCTGAACAGTAGTCAAGGTGTGACAAAACTAGAGCCTGTAGGACCTGCCTTGTTGATAGTGCTGTTAAGAATTTAGAGCAGCGCTTTATCATGGACACACTTCTCCCCATCTTAGCTACTGTTGTATCAACATGTTTTGACCATGACAGTTTACAATCCAGGCTTACTACAAGCTGTTTAGTCACCTCAACTTGCTGCTTTTTCCACAATATTTATTACAAGATTTAGTTGAGGTTTAGTGAATGACGTGTCCCTAAAAGTGTTTACTTTTTGAAATATTTAGGACTAACTTACTGCAGCTCTTTGTTGAGTGTTGCAGTCATTTCAGTCGCTGTAGTAGCTGACGTGTATAGTGTTGAGTCATCCGCATACATAATAATGTGACTAGGATAGATAATAAACAGTAGCAGCAGCGCATGTGAATGCAGATAGGTAAATAGTTAACCAAATAGCTACCCGGACAAGCTATTTAACAATCTTATGGCTTGGGGGGGTAGAAGCTGTTCAGGGTCCTGTTGGTTCCAGACTTGGTGCATTGGTACTGCTCGCCGTGTGGGAGCAGAGAGAACAGTCCATTACTTGGGTGGTTGGAATCATTGACAACTTTTAGGGCCCTTCTCTGACACCACCTGGTATAGAGGTCCTGGATGACAGGGAGCTCACCCTCAGATCTGAGGGTCCATGTCAAATCTTTTCAGTCTGGGACCCATGTCGACCAAAAAGTTATACTTTTGAATTATCTGTACTGTGAGCGGACCAAGTACTTTGAGGTTGCTCTTAACGTCTTAGGGAGCGGCAGCAGAGGTGACGGTTTTGGAGAGTCTGGCGTGCCCAAAGTAAAATGCCTGCCACTCAGGCCCAGAAAATAGGATATGCACATAATTAGTACTATTCGATAGGAAACACTCTGAAGTTTCTAAAAGTGATAACATAATGTCTGTGAGTATAACAGAACTGATATAGCAGGCAAAAACCTGAGGAAAATCCATCCGGAATTGCAGTTTTTTGTGACCTTTGCTCTGTTTGAGACTCTCCCCATTGACTTCAAGGCAATCCAGCTCCGAGATTGCAGTACCTATGGCTTCCACTAGAAGTCAACAGTCTATAAACAAAGAGTGGGAGCGATAGGAGCAAGCAGAACGGATAGGAACAGGAAATGGTCAGGGGAGCTCAAATGTCAACAAGATTTCTCGGGCGTGAGTCTGGGTGTAAGCCCCACTTTATTTTACTTATATAACGTATAGGTGACTATCCGAGTGAAATATTATCACTAATATTCATAAAAGGATAGCGAAGGATGCATTATAACTGGTCTTTGATTTGTTTAGGAAAAGTTTATAGGTATATTTGAACGTGTTCTCTTCACGTTTCAATGGGCGATTTGACGTTGGATTTTCTGAACATAACGCGCCAACCAAACTGATTTATGGATATAATAAATGACTTTTTCTAACAAAAGAACCATTGGATGTCTTCGTTGGACACTTGGGAAGCCCTCAGCAGAAGTTCTTCAAAAGGTAAGGGATTTGTTTTCGCTGTGAAATGGGGTTTTGTGTGAACCGTGATGGTTTATGAATTTATGCTAATAGAAAATATTGGTGCTACCCTCAAACAATCAAATGTAGTGCTTTCGCCGTAAAGCCTTTTTGAAATCTGACAACGCTGTGATATTGCCAAGAAACACTTGTATATTGAGGAATGTTTAATAATTCAACTTTTGGATTTTGAATTTGGCGCCTTACATTTTACCGGGTAGCGCCCCACCACTCCCTAAGTAGTTAATAAACTCACTGACCGAATCAGCGTATACATCAATGTTATTGTCTGATGCTATCCGGAACATGTCCCAGTCCGCAATCTTGAAGCGTGGAATCAGATTGGTCGGACCAACGTTGAACAGACCTGAGCACGAGCGTTTCCTGTTTCAGTTTCTGTCTATAGGCTGGGAGCAACAAAATAGAGTCGTGGTCAGATTTGCCAAAAGGAGGGCGAGGGAGGGCTTTGTATGCATTGCGTAAGTTAGAATAGCAATGATCCAGAATTTTGCCAGCCTGGGTCGCGCATTCGATATGCTGATAAAATGTAGGGAGCCTTGTTTTCAGATTAGCCTTGTTCAAATCCCACGTTTCAAGCAGACCACCATAGTCCCTGTACCCAAGAACACTAAGGTAACCTGCCTAAATTACTACCAACCCGTAGCATGTCTGTAGCCATGAAGTGCTTTGAAAGGCTGGTCATGGCTCACATCAACACCATTATCCCAGAAACCCTAGACCCACTCCAATTTGCATACCGCCCTAACAGATCCACAGATGATGCAATCTCTATTGCACTCAACACTGCCCTTTCCCACCTGGACTAAAGGAACACCTATGTGAGAATGCCATTCATTGACCACAGCTCAGCGTTCAAGGGGAGGGAACAACACATCCGCCACGATGATCCTCAAAACAGGGGCCACTCAGGGGTGCGTGCTCAGTCCCCTCCTGTACTGCCTGTTCACTCATGACTGCATGGCCAGAAATGACTCCAACACAATCATTGTTTGCCGATGACACAACAGTGGTTGGCCTGATCACTGACAACGGCGAGACAGCCTATAGGGAGGTCAGAGACCTGGTCGTGTGGTGCCAGGACAACAACCTCTCCCACAACGTGATCAAGACAAAGGAGAGGATTGTGGACAGGGGGCTGTAGTGGAGCAGGTTGAGAGCTTCAAGTTGCTTGGTGTCCACATCACCAACAAACTATCATGGTCCAAACACGACAAAGCCTATTCCCCCTCAGCAGACTGAAAAGATTTGGCATGGATCCTCAGATCCTCAAAAGGTTCTACAGCTGCACCATCGAGAGCATCCTGACTGGTTGCATCACTGCCTGGTATGGCAACTGCTCGGCTTCCGACCGCAAGGCACTACAGAGGGTAGTGCGTACGACCCAGTTTATCACTGGGACCAAGCATCCTGCCATCCAGGACCTCGATACCAGGCGGTGTCAGAGGATGGCCCTAAAAGTTGTCAAAGACTCCAGTCACCACCCCGGCCATTCTACAATTTAAGCTAGATGCCCTCAATCTCACACAAATCATCAAGGAACCTACCAGGTACAACCCTAAATCCGTAAGCATGGGCACCTTCATATCATCCTGACCAACTTGCCCTCTAAATACACATCTGCTGTTTTCAACCAGGATCTCAGCGATCATATTGCCTGTGTCCGTAATGGGTCAGCGGTCAAACGACCACCCCTCATCACTGTCAAACGCTCCCTAAAACACTTCAGCAAGCAGGCCTTTCTAATCGACATGGCCCGGTTATTTTGGAAGGATATTTATTTATATTTTTTTTATTGACCTCATCCCGTCAGTAGAGGATGCCTGGTTGTTCTTTAAAAGTGATTTCCTCACCATCTTAAATAAGCATGCCCCATTCAATGAAAAAAAACAAACTAAGAACAGGTATAGCCCTTGGTTCACTCCAGACTTGACTTCCCTTGACCAGCACAAAAACATCCTGTGGCGTACTGCATTAGCATCGAATAGCCCCCACAATATGCAACTTTTCAGGGAAGTCAGGAACCAATATACACAGTCAGTTAGGAAAGCAAAGGCTAGCTTTTTCTAACAGAAATGTTCATCCTGGAGAACTAATTCCAAAATGTTTTGGTACACTGTAAAGTCCATGGAGAATAAGAGCACCTCCTCCCAGCTGCCCACTGCATTAAGGCTAGGAAATACTGTCACCACCGATAAATCTTCGATAATCAAGAATTTCAATAAGCATTTTTTCCTTCCGTCCCTGCTCTGGATCGAGTGGGGCTTCTCCATCTGTTGGAGGCCTGCACCAGGCGCCGGGAGCAACAGGTATCCTGCCTCTCGTCTGTCCATAAAGGGTTCTCCGAATCCTGTGATGCGTGGGAGTGGGCTAATTTTCTCGTCCTTCTCGCCAGCTGTGATTTTGGGCAGCTCAATGGTAAGAAATGTGACCATTCCTGGTGCAAAAACAATGTCGTATCCCGGTGCTTGAGTAAATTACATTACTAAGCTGCTCCCGAATGTACTACATCAGGAGATGGAAATCGATTCTGTTGTAGTCCATGTGTGATTTAATGTCATTATGACTGGATTTTAAAGAGCTGATAGTGTCTAGCAGAGAGTCAAACAAAGGACCCATCATATCTGGCCCTGTGCCCTCTCTGAATCGTGGCATTGAACGCTTTAGCAGGATTCTATCTCTTTATAACTGGCTACGTAATTAAGGAGGATAGGATTCACCCAAGTAAGTTGGGTTCCTGGATCCATTCACAGCATGATAAAGCTGCATTGAAACAATTACATATTAATGACTCAAGTCCAGCTTAGTTAACCTCTTAAGGAGCAGTGGGGCCCGACACTACCCGGTGAAATGCAAGGCGCCAAATTCAAAATCCAAAAGTTGAATTATTAAACATTCATCAATATATGTTGCATAGTCATCAAAAGCTCTGCTTCTTGGCAATATCACAGCGTTGTCAGATTTCAAAAAGGCTTTACGGGCAAAAGCACTACATTTGATTGTTTGAGGATAGCACCCCACATATTTTCCCATTACCATGAATTCATAAACCATCGCGGTTCACACGAAACCCATTTCACAGCGAAAACAAATCAATTACCTTTTGAAGAACTTCTGCTGAGGGCTTCCCAAGTGTCCAACGAAGACAATCCATGGTTCTTTTGTTAGAAAAAGTAATGTATTATATCCATAAATCTCCGTTTGGTTGGTGCGTTATGATGAGAAAATACAGCGTCCACTCGCCCATTGAACCGTGAAGAGAACTCGTTCAAACTATACCTATAAACTTGTCCAAGAACAATCAAACATCATTGATAATGTATCCTTATGAACACTTATGTATATTTAGTATAATATTTCAACTGGAATGTAAACTGGGCGATAGGAAAGGAAAAAAACACAGAGCGCGCGCAAGCCTGTGAACGCGCATTCTCTTCTGTTTACTTCTCTGTGACCACTTCCTAATTCTTCTTCTATTACCATCCAGATCAACTAAATAAAATCTTAACACTGTCTAGAGACTGTTGACATCCAGTGGAAGCAATAGGTACTGAAATCTTACTCCCTTATATGGGCATTTTCATAAGGGAGGGGTTCCAAATGAGGCAATGTGTCAATCACTTTTTCCAGGACAGAAATTCCTCGGGTTTTCGCCTGCCATATCCGTTCTGTTATACTCACAGACAATATTTTAACACTCTTAGAAACTTCAGTGTTTCCTATCCAATAGTACTACTTATGTGCATATCCTATTTTCTGGGCCTGAAGGAATCACATTCCTGTAAAGATTAGATAGGATCTCATGTCAAATACTGTTGAAGTAATATGGCTACAGATTCATCTGCCTCAGCTAAAGCCCATTTTGGTGGGAAGCTGCTCTAGACCACCAAGTGCTAACAGTCAGTACCTGAATAACGTGATAATGTATGTGATATCAACAGAGGTATATTTTCTGGGTGATTTAAATATTGACTGGCTTTCATCAAGCTGCCCACTCAAGAAAAAGCTTCAAACTGTAACCAGTGCCTGCAACCTGGTTCAGGTTATCAGTCAACCTACCAGGGTAGTTACAAACAGCACATATTTACTAATGCTGCAGAATTTTGCTTGAAAGCAGTATCCAGATCCATCGGATGTAGAGATCACAGTATAGTAGCCATATCTAGGAAAATCAAAGTTCCAAAGGCTGGGCCTAATATAATGTATACGAGGTCATACAATACGTTTTGTAGTGATTCCTATGTTGTTGATGTAAATAATATTTGTTGGTCCGTGGTGTGTAATGAGGAGCAAACAGACGATGCACCTGAAACTTTTATGAAATTGCTTATTCCAGTTACTAATAAGCAAGAAAATGATTGTAAAACCTGTGAAATCCATGTGGATTGATGAGGAATTGAAAAAATGTATGATTTAGAGGGATGAGGCAAAAGAAATGGCAAATAAGTCTGGCTGCACATCCAATTGGCAAACGTATTGCAAATTGAGAAAACGTGACTAAACTGAATTAAAAGAAGAAGAAACTACACTATGAAACAAAGAGAAATTACATAAAGAATGATAGTAAAAAGCTTTAGAGCACCTTAAATAACATTTTGGGGTAATGGCTCATTCATCACAATCTTTCATTATTTTTTCATTGGCAAGATTAGCAAATTTAGGCATGACATGCCAGCAACAAACACTGACACTACACATCCAGTTATATCTGACCAAATTATGAAAGACAAGTATTGTAATTTTTAATTCTGCAAAGTGAGTGTGGAAGAGGTGAAAAAAGTATTGTCTATCAACAATGACAAGCCACTGGGGTCTGACTACTTGAATGGAAAGTGCGTGCCCCCAGGCTTGGAGGGAAGCAAAAGTCATTCCGCTACCTAAGAATAGTAAAGCCCCCTTTACTGGCTCAAATATCCCACCAGTCAGCCTGTTACTGACCCTTAGTAAACTTTTGGAAAGAAAATGTGCTTTACCAGATTGTCACGATCGTCGAAGGAAGTAGACCAAAGCACAGCGTGGTGAGCGTACATATTCCTTTATTTAGGATGACGCAGACAACAACAATAAACAATACAAACACAACCGTGAAGCTTACAGGGCATAAGTGCCACAAACAAAGTTAACTTCCCACAAAGAAAGGAGGGAGAAAGGGCTGCCTAAGGATGGTTCCCAATCAGAGACAACGATAGACAGCTGTCCCTGATTGAGAGCCATACCCGGCCAAAACAAAGAAATACAGAACCCTAGAAAATAGAACATAGAATGCCCACCCCAAATCACACCCTGACCAAACCAAAATGAGACATAAAAAGGCTCATACAGGTCAGGGCGTGACACAGATACAATGCTATTTTACAGTGAACAAACTGACAAACTTTCAGCATGCTTACAGGGAAGGACATTGAACAAGCACAGCACTTACACAAATGACTGATGATTGGCTGAGAGAAATTGATGTGTTATGGCTTTACACCCCCTGCTATATTGTGGATAAAGAGTTACCTGACTAACAGAACACAGAGGGTGTTCTTTAATTGAAGCTTCTCCAACATAATCCATAATCCAGGAATTCCCCAGGTCAGCTGTCTAGGCCCCTTACTTTTTTCAATCTTTACTAATGACATGCCACTGGCTTTCAGTAAAGCCAGAGTGTCTATGTATGCGGATGACTCAACACTATACAGGTCAGCTACTACAGCAACTGAACTGACTGTAACACTTAACAAAGAGCTGCATTTAGTTTCAGAATGGGTGGTAAAGAATAAGTTAGTCCTAAATATTTCTAAAATTAAAAGCATTGTATTTGGGACAAATCATTCACTAAACCATAAACAACTACATCGTAATGTGGAAATTGAGCAAGTTGAGGAGACTAAACTGCTTTTATTTATTTAACCTTTATTTAACTAGGCAAGTCAGTTAACTTCTTTGGGAGCAGCGCACGAGGTGACCGTTTTGGAGAGCCTGGCGTGCCCAAAGTCAAATGCCTCCCATTCAGGCCCAGAAAATAGGATATGCACATATTTAGTACCATTGGATAGGAAACACTCTGAATGTTCTAAAAGTGTTAACATTTTGTCTGTGAGTATAACAGAACAGATATGGCAGGCGAAAACCCGAGGAATTTCTGTCCTGGAAAAAGTGGTTTTGACAGATTGCCTCATTTGGAACCCCTCCTGTATGAAAATGCCCATATAAGGGCATATGAATGCAGTACCTATCGCTTCCTCTGGATGTCAACAGTCTCGACAAAGTGTTCTGATTCTTTTTAGATGCTTTTAGAGCAGAGAAGAAGACGAATAAGGAAGTGTCCACGCAGAATATACAGGAGAACGATCGCCTTACTGCGAGGATAGCTGAGCAATCATTAGGCAAGGGAAATTTAAGTGTAGGAAAGGATGAAACAGCGTCTGTGCCACCAGTAAGTACAGATAGTAGTATAAATCCCCTCGCACAGTCCCCGCTGCCGGACAATTTTCTCATGACTTCTGGAGGGAAATGCTGTAGGAATGCTCAACCAGTGTCGCTCATTCAGCTAACAGAAACTTTCAACTGGTTCTCCCCATTAAGCAGCGAGTCGGAGACAGAGGCCAAGCCTTCTCTGGTCTCTACTCCTCCCGTTACGGGGTCTGAGACGCCGAAGCCTCCCACCATTACGTCTGACAAATTGAAAACCCTAGTCATTGGTGACTCCATTACCCGCAGTATTAGACTTAAAACGAATCATCCAGCGATCATACACTGTTTTCCAGGGGGCAGGGCTACCGAAGATGGTGCTGGCTAAAGCTAAAACTGGCGAGTGTAGAGAGTATAGGGATATTGTTATCCACGTCGGCACCAACGATGTTAGGTTGAAACAGTCAGAGGTCACCAAGAGCAACATAGCTTCAGCGTGTAAATCAGCTAGAAAGATGTGTCGGCATCGAGTAATTGCCTCTGGCCCCCTCCGAGTTAGGGGGAGTGATGAGCTCTCACAACTCAATCGCTGGTTGAAAACTGTTTTCTGCCCCTCCCAAAGGATAGAATTTGTAGATAAGTGGCCCTCTTTCTGGGACTCACCCACAAAGAGGACCAAGTCTGGCCTGTTGAGGAGTGATGGACTCCATCCTAGCTGGAGGGGTGCTCTCATCTTATCTACGAACGTAGACAGGGCTGTAACTCCTCTAGCTCCACAATGAGATAGGGTGCAGGCCAGGCAGCAGGCTGTTTGCCAGCTTAGTGGAGTCTGCCAATAGCACAGTCAGTGTAGCCAGCTCAGCCATTCCCATTGAGACCGTGTCTGTGCCTCGACCTAGGTTGGGCAAAACTAAACATGGCGGTGTTCGCCTTAGCAATCTCACTGGAATAAAGACCTCTTCCATTCTTGCCATTATTGAAAGAGATTGTGATACCTCACATCTCAAAATAGGGCTATTTATGTTAGATCTCTCACTTCCAAGGCAGTTATAGTCAATGAACTTATCACTGATCATAATCTTGATGTGATTGGTCTGACTGAAACATGGCTTAAGCCTGATGAATTTACTGTGTTAAATGAGGCCTCACCTCCTGGTTACACTAGTGACCATATCCCCCGCGCATCCCACAAAGGCGGAGGTGTTGCTAACATTTACGATAGCAAATTTCAATTTACAAAAAAAAACGACGTTTTCGTCTTTTGAGCTTCTAGTCATGAAATCT
>QNTS01005863.1:41233-62577 GCA_003317085.1 Hucho hucho
GACTCCCTCCGCCTACCCAAGGACGTCAGAGTACAAAAATCAGCTAACCACCTAACTGAGGAACTCAATTTAACCTTGCGCAATACCCTAGATGCAGTCGCACCCCTAAAAACAAAAACATTTGCCATAAGAAACTAGCTCCCTGGTATACAGAAAATATCCGAGCTCTGAAGCAAGCTTCCAGAAAATTGGAAGTCTTCTGACTAGCTTGGAAAGACAGTACTGTGCAGTATTGAAGAGCCCTCACTGCTGCTCGATCATCCTATTTTTCCAACTTAATTGAGGAAAATAAGAACAATCCAAAATGTATTTTTGATACTGTCGCAAAGCTAACTAAAAAGCAGCATTCCCCCATTATTTTGATGAAAATAATCATGGCCTCTAAACCTTCAGGCTGCAATCTGGATCCTATTCCAACTAAACTACTGAAAGAGCTGCTTCCTGTGCTTGGCCCTCCTATGTTGAACATAATAAACGGCTCTCTATCCACCGGATGTGTACAAAACTCACTAAAAGTGGCAGTAATAAAGCCTCTCTTGAAAAAGCCAAATCTTGACCCAGAAAATATAAAAAACTATCGGCCTATATCGAATCTCCCATTCCTCTCAAAAAGTTTTGAAAAAGCTGTTGTGCAGCAACTCACTGTCTTCCTGAAGACAATGTATACAAAACGCTTTGGTCTGGTTTTAGACCCCATCGTAGCACTGAGACTGCACTCGTGAAGGTGGTAAATTACCTTTTAATGGTGTCAGACCAAGGCTCTGCATCTGTCCTCATTCTCCTAGATCTTAGTGCTGATTTTGACACCATCGATCACCACATTCTTTTGGAGAGATTGGAAACCGAAATTGGTCTACACAGACTAGTTCTGGCCTGGTTTAGATCTTATCTGTCGGAAAGATATCAGTTTGTCTCTGCAGATGGTTTGTTCTCTGTCAAATCAACTGTAAATTTCGCTGTTCCTCAAGGCTCCGTTTTAGGACCACTATTGTTTTCACTATATATTTTACCTCTTGGTGATGTCATTCGGAAACGTAATGTTAACTTTCACTGCTATGCGGATGACACACAGCTGTACATTTCGATGAAACATGGTGAAGCCCCAAAATTGCCTTCCTGGAAGCCTGTGTTTCAGACATAAGGAAGTGGATGGCGGCAAATGTTCTACTTTTAAACTCGGACAAAACAGAGATGCTTGTTCTAGGTTCCAAGAAACAAAGAGATCTTCTGTTGAATCTGACAATTAATCTTAATGGATGCATAGTCGTCTCAAATAAAACTGTGAAGGACCTCTGCGTTACTCTGGACCCTGATCTCTCTTTTGACAAAACATATCAAGACTGTTTCAAGGACAGCTTTTTTCAATCTATGTAACATTGCAAAAATCAGAAACTTTCTGTCCAAAATTATTTTGAATAATTAATCCATGCGTTTGTCACTTCTAGGTTAGACTACTGCAATGCTCTACTTTCCGGCTACCCGGATAAAGCACTAAATAAACTTCAGTTAGTGCTAAACACAGCTGCTAGAATCTTGACTAGAACCCAAAAATTAGATAATATTACTCCAGTGCTAGCCTCTCTACACTGGCTTCCTGTTAAGGCAAGGGCTGATTTCAAGGTTTTACTGCTAACCTACAAAGCATTACATGGGCTTGCTCCTACCTATCTTTCCAATTTGGTCCTGCCGTACATACCTACACGTACGCTACGGTCACAAGACGCAGGCCTCCTTACTGTCCCTAGAATTTCTAAGCAAACAGCTGGAGGCAGGGCTTTCTCCTATAGAGCTCAATGTTTATGGAATGGTCTGCCTATCCATGTGAGAGATGCAGACTCGGTCTCAACATTTAAGTCTTTATTGAAGACTCATCTCTTCAGTAGGTCCTATGATTGAGTGTAGTCTGGCCCAGGAGTGTGAAGGTGAACGGAAAGGCACTGGAGCAACGAACCGCCCTTGCTGTCTCTGCCTGGCCGGTTCCCTTCTCTCCACTGGGATTCTCTGCCTCAAACCCTATTATGGGGGCTGAGTCACTAGCTTACTGGTTTTCTTCCAATCCGTCCCTAGGAGGGCTGCGTCGCTTGAGTGGGTTGAGTCACTGACATGATCTTCCTGTCTGGGTTGGCGCCCCCCCTATCCCTCTAGTGGTGTGGGGGCTGTGCTTTGGCAAAATGGGTGGGGTTATATCCTGCCTGTTTGGCCCTGTCCGGGGTTATCGTCGGACGGGGCCACAGTGTCTCCCGACCCCTCCTGTCTCAGCCTCCAGTATTTATGCTGCAGTAGTTTGTGTCGGGGGGCTAGGGCCCGTCTGTTATATCTGGAGTATTTCTCCTGTCTTATCCAGTGTCCTGTGTGAATTTAAGTATGCTCTCTCTAATTCTCTCTCTCTGAGGACCTGAGCCCTAGGACCATGCCTCAGGACTACCTGGCCTGATGACTCCTTGCTGTCCCCAGTCCACCTGGCCGTGCTGCTGCTCCAGTTTCAACTGTTCTGCCTGCGGCTATGGAACCCTGACCTGTTCACCGGATGTGCTACCTGTCCCAGACCTGCTGTTTTCAACTCTCTAGAGACAGCAGGAGTGGTAGAGATACTCTGAATGATGGGCTATGAAAAGCCAACTGACATTTACTCCTAGGGTGCTGACCTGTTGCACCATCAACAACCACTGTGATTATTATTATTATTTGACCCTGCTGGTCATCTATGAACATCTTAACATCTTGGCCATGTTCTGTTTTAATCTCCACCCGGCACAGCCAGAAGAGGACTGGCCACCCCTCATAGCCTGGTTCCTCTCTAGGTTTCTTCCTAGGTTCTGGCCTTTCTAGGGAGTTTTTCCTAGCCACCGTGCTTCTACATCTGCATTGCTTGCTGTTTGCGGTTTTAGGCTGGGTTTCTGTACAGCACTTTGTGACATCAGCTGATGTAAGAAGGGCTTTATAAATACATTTGATTGATTGGTAATATTCTGAGAAAGATTTAGCGAGTCCCATTGCTTTAGGACTTGGTCAGGTGGTTTAAGCATGTCCCAGTTTATATCACCTAGCAGGACAAATTCAGACTTAGTGTAAGGGACCAGGAGAGAGCTAAGGGCAGGTAAGGTACAGGCTGGTGCTGATGGTGGACGATAACACCCAGCAACAGTCAACGAAGAGCTATTTGAAAGTTTAATGCTTAAAACCAGCAAATCAAATTGTTTGGGGACAGACTTGGTGGAGACAACTGAGCACTGAAGGTGATCCTTGGTAAAGATTGCCACTCCCCCACCTTTGGAAGATCTGTCTTGCTGAAAAAAGTTATAACCAGAAAGGTTAGTTAACATCAGTATTCAAAACACTCTTCCTTAACCACGTCTCAGTAATGACCAACACATCTGGATTGGAGCTGTGAACCCACACTTTCAATTGATCCATTTCAGGTAATAAGCTTCTAGTGTTAACGTACAGAAAACTCAGTGAAGCAGATAGAGCACAAGTCAGAATTGAGGCTAGCAACAGTAGATGTGCAAGGGTGTACATGCGCATTTCCAGATATCATCAACAGTAATACAATCAAGGCACGGCAGAGGACAGGGAGAGCTCTGCAGTGCTGATTTATGACATCTGAATGTGCATCAGATGGCAACAAGATCATATTGTACAGCAATTTCAACAGGTAACATGCTTGGAGTAACCCTGGATTAACCCTGGATTGTAAACTGTCATGGTCAAAACATATTGATACAACAGTAGCTAAGATGGGGAGAAGTCTGTTCATAATAAAGCACTGCTCTGCCTTCTTAACAGCACTATCAACAAGGCAGGTACTACAGGCCCTAGTTTGGTCTCACCTGGACTACTGTTCAGTCATGTGGTCAGGTGTCACAAAAAGGGACTTAGGAAAACTGCAATTGGCTCAGAACAGGGCAGCACAGCTGGCCCTTGGATGTACACAGAGAGCTAATATTAATAATATGCATGTCAATCTCTTCTGGCTCATCACTACTTTTATTTATGAGGGGTATTGACATGTTGAGTGCACTGAGCTGTCTATTTGAGCTACTGGCGCACAGCTTGGACACCCATGCATAACCCACAAGAGGTCTCTTCACAGTCCCCAAGTCCAGAACAGACTATGGGAGGTGCACTGTACTACATAGAGCCATGACTACATGGAACTCTATTTCACATCAAGTAACTGATGCAAGCCATAAAATTATTAATTATCTATACTCACACCTACACATGGATTTTGTACTTTAGATATGTGGAAGTGGTGGAGTAGGGGCCTGAGGACAGTGTTTTTGTGAAATCTGTGAATGTATTGTAATGTTTTTAAAAACTACCTTCATTTTGCTGGACCCCAGGAAGAGTAATGGGGATCTTATGGGGATACATAATAAATACAAATTAAGCCGGTGACTGATGTGGTAAACTCCTCAATGCCGTCGGATGAATCCCGAAACATATTAAAGTCTGTGCTAGCGAAACAGTCCTGTAGCTTAGCATCTGCTTCATCAGATCACTTTCTTATTGAGCGCGTCACTGGTACTTCCTGTTTGAGTCTTTGGTTGTGAGCGGGAATCAGGAGTATAGAGTTATGGACAGATTTGCCAAATGCAGAGCTTTGTATGCATATCTGTGTGTGGAGTAAAAGTGACCTAGAGTTGTCTCCTCTGGTTGCAGAGGTGAAATGCTGGTAGAAATTAGGTAAAATGGAATTCAGTATCCCTGCAATAAAATCACCGGCCACTAGGAGTGCCGTCTCTGAATGAGCTTTTATTTGTTTGCTTATGGCCTTATACAGCTTGTTGAGTGTGGTCTTAGTGCCAGCATCGGTTGGCGGTGGTAAATAAACATCTACGAAAAATATAGATAAAAACTATCTTGGTAAATAATATGATCTACAGCATTTCATGAGGTATTCTGACTCAGGCGAGGAGAACCTTGAGACTTCTTTAATTTTAGAGATTTTGCACCAACTGTTGGTAACAAAGAGACACACACCTCCCCCTTGAGCTTACCCGAGGCTTCCGTTCGGTCCTGCTGATGAATAGAAAAACCAGCTAGATGTATTGTCGCGGTCTGGTCAACCTAGGTGAGGTATTATCTCCACTAGGCCTTAGATTTCAGTCCACTGGTTTGTCACTGAACTTGAAGTCCCCCGGACGGAACTCCTGTTGCTATAACTAGCTCGATGTGTTTCCTGCCTTGTCCGTTGTCACACTCCGTTTCGATTCCTTCTGGTAGAGATGTGGAGCTTTTGAGTTTTAAACTAGATTTACATAACCTGGTGCAACTCTGCAGACGGTCGACATATACTACGTGTCTCGATCTCTGAACCACTACTCGGTCCTGTGAGTATTAACCCTGATACTACTCATCAGTAAGCGTCCTTTACTCTCCTTAGAGGGTAGTTAAACTCTGTGCGAGATCCTACATTGCTGTGTCTGTCTTAAGTGATTAAAAACTTCTTAGGGAGCGGTGGGGCGCTAGCGCTCCCGACACTACCCGGTGAAATGCAAGGCGCCAAATTCAAAATCCAAAAGTTGAATTATTAAACATGCATCAATATACAAGTGTTGCATAGTCATCAAAAGCTCTGCTTCTTGGCAATATCACAGCATTGTCAGATTTCAAAAAGGCTTTACAGCGAAAGCACTACATTTGATTGTTTGAGGATAGCACCTCACATATTTTTCCCATTACCATAAATTCATAAAGTCATCACGGTTCACACAACACATTTCACAGCGAAAACAAATCAATTACCTTTTGAAGAACTTCTGCTGAGGGCTTCCCAAGTGTCCAACGAAGACAATCCATGGTTCTTTTGTTAGAAAAAGTAATGTATTATATCCATAAATCTCTGTTTGGTTGGCGCGTTATAATGAGAAAATACAGCGTCAACTCATCCAACTTATACCTATAAACTTGTCCAAGAACAATCAAACATAATTGATAATGTATCCTTAGGAACACTTATGTATAAATAGTATAATATTTCAACCGGAACTGGGCGATAAGAAAGGAAAAAACCACAGAGCGCGCCAGCTGGGAACGCACGTTTTCCTCTGTTGACATTCTGTGTGACCCCTTCCTAATTCTTCTTCTTCTGCCATATAAAGCATCTAAACAGAATCAAAACACTTTCTCGAGACTGTTGACATCCAGAGGAAGCAATAGGTACTGCATTCATATGCCCTTATATGGGCATTTTCATAAGGGAGGGGTTCCAAATGAGGCAATGTGTCAAAATCACTTTTTTCAGGACAGAAATTCCTCGGGTTTTCGCCTGCCATATCCGTTCTGTTATACTCACAGACAAAATGTTAACACTTTTAGAAACTTCAGAGTGTTTCCAATGGTACTAAATATGTGCATATCCTATTTTCTGGGCCTGAATGGGAGGCATTTGACTTTGGGCATGCCAGGCTCTCCAAAACGGTCACCTCGTGCGCTGCTCCCTAAGAAGTTAACTCAGGTCAATTCAGCAAGTGTCTTTGGTGAGGGTTCAATGGTTTAAGCGACCAATTCGCTTTACCACTGTCCCTCTTTTTATTTGAATATTCAAGTTCAATACAACAGTGTTTTATCCAATACCAACAGCCAATGCATAGTTATTTACTACGTATTCTCACTTATATTTCCTACATCAGTTTACAGCGTGTCTAAGATGCATATCATATTTACCAGTTCTCGGTGTGTGATAAGTCCTTGAGAGCGTATAAGATCTTCTGGATATTCTCTGGTCACAGGGTCTATCAATTTGTAAGTCTAGACTCAGTGGTAAGTCTCTATCGATTATACTGGATTTTGCCAATCTATCCTCTGAGTCGATCACCCAACCAACATGCCCGGGCTCGTGAGAGTCTGGACTAGAGGTATTTATGTGAAGTCGCTCACTTGGCTCCTGGACTAGAGGTATTTATGTGATATAAACTCAAAAGAGCAAAGACTGAATAACAAATCCTTTCACATGTCTAAGTTCAGCTCCTTCATCAAGCTAAAGCCAAGCTTCTGCTTCTATACTCCCTTGATGTTTGTACTCCTCTGGGGTTGTACTTACGTGAGATTTTCTTTAATCATTTACATGTCTAAGTTCAGCTCCTTCATCAAGATAAAGCCAAGGTTCTTCTGCATCTAGAGGCGGGGGTGTATACAGTTCTGGGGCGCTCAGAAGCGCTACCATAACAGGACTCACTTTTACCCATTTAGGACCTTCCTTATCCATTTTCGGGCCTTTTGCTACAGTATATTACCATATATTCACAGATTTCACACAGTGTCCTCAGGCCCCTACTCCTTGTTCAGCCACCACTCCGAGAAATATTACAGTTCTTCAGGTACCGTTGATAGGAATGGATCTCATCCAGTTTGTTCTCCAGTGATTTGTACGTTCACCAATAGAAAGGAGGGTAAAGGAGGTTTATTTACTCACCGACGTACAGTACCAGTCAAAAGTTTGGACACACCTACTCATTGAAGGGTTTTTCTTTGTTTTTAGTATTTTCTACATTGTAGAATAATAGTGAAGACATCAAAAGTTACCTCTGCTGCAGAGGATAAGTTCATTAGAGTTACCAGTTAACTGCACCTCAGATTGCAGCCCAAATGAATGCTTCACAGAGTTGAAGTAACAGGCACATCTCAACATCAACTGTTCAGAGGAGACTAGGTGAATCTGGACTTCATGGTCGAATTGCTGCAAAGAAACCAATACTAAAGAACACCAATAAGAAGAAGAGACTTTCTTGGGCCAAGAAAGACGAGCAATGGACATTAGACCAGTGGAAATCTGTCCTTTGGTCTGATGAGTCCAAATTTGAGATTTTTGGTTACAAATGTTGTGTCTTTGTGAGACACAGAGTAGGTGAATGGATGATCTCAACATGTGTGGTTCCCACCATGATGCATGGAGGAGGTGTGATGGTGTGGGGTTGCTTTGCTGGTGACACAGTTGGTGATTTATTTAGAATTCAAGGCACACTTAACCAGTATGGCTACCACAGCATTTTGCAGCAATACGCCATCCCATCTGGTTTGCGCTGAGTGGGACTGTCATTTGTTTTTCAACAGGACAATGACCCCAACACACCTCCAGGCTGTGTAAGGGATATTTGACCAAGAAGGAGAGAGATGGAGTGTTGAATCAGATGACCTGGCCTTCACAATCACCCGACCTCAACCCAATTGAAATGGTTTGGGATGAGTTGGACCGCAGAGTGAAGGAAAATCAGCCAATAAGTGCTCAGCATGTGGAATGGGAGACCAGATGCTGCTGGAAGTGGTCATTAAGGGCCAGGAGTAGGTACTCTTTCCTCTGGTCTAAAGAAACATATCCCAATGCCCCTGGGCAGTGATGGGGGACATTACCCTGTGTAGGGCGACGTCTTTCGGATGGGACGTTAAATAGGTGTCCTGATTCTCTGTGGTCACTAAACTTCCCATGGTGCTTATTGTAAGAGTAGGTGTGTTATCCCCGGTGTCCTGGCTAAATTCTCAATCTGGCCCTCATACAGTCATGGCCACCTAATCATCCCCAGCTTCCAATTGACTCATTCATACCCCTCTACCCTGTAACTATTCCCCAGGTTGTTGCTGTAAATGAGAATGTTCTCAGTCAAATTACCTGGTAAAATAAGGGTAAAATAAATTGTTACCAGGTGTATTCTACCTTTTGTCTGTAACCATGTGTATCTGCTGTATGTGTTACCAGGTGTATTCTACCTTTTGTCTGTAACCATGTGTATCTGCTGTATGTGTTACCAGGTGTATTTACATTCTATCTCCTGAGTGGCGCAATGGTCTAAGGCAGTGCAGCTGTGGCACTAGAGATTCAGGGTTTGAGTCCAGGCTCTGTCACAGCCGGCTGTGACCGGGAGACCCATGGGGTCGGCACACATTTGGCCCAGTGTCGTCTGGGTTAGGGGAGGGTTTGGCCGGCAGGGATGTCCGCACTAGCGACTCCTGTGGGTGGCCGGGCACAGTGCACGCTGACACGGTCGCCAGGTGTACGGTGTTTCCTCCGACACATTGGTGCGGCTGGCTTCCGGGTTAAGTGGGCATTGTTTCAAGAAGCAGTTGGGCTTGGTTGGGTTGTGTTTCGGAGGACACATGGCTCTCTACCTTTGCCGAGTCCGTATGGGAGTTGCAGCGATGAGACAAGACTGTAACTACCAATTGGATACCACAAAATAAATTGGGGAGAAAACTGGGTAAAAAAAGAAGTTTTTAAAGAGTATTTACATTCTATATCCAGGTGTATCTACTGTATGTGTTACCAGCTGTATTCTACATTCTGTCTGTAACCAGGTGTATCTATTGTATGTGTTACCAGATGTATTCAAATCAAATCAAATCAAATTGTATTAGTCACATGCGCCGTATATACAACAGGTGTAGACCTTACAGTGAAATGCTTACTTAGATGCCCCAAACCAACAATGCAATTAAAAAAAAAATACGAGTAAGAATAAGAAATAAAGTAACAAGTAATTAAAGAGCAGCAGTAAAATAACAATAGTGAGACTATATACAGGGGGGTACCGGTATAGAGTCAATGTGCTGGGGCACCAGTTAGTTGAGGTAATATGTACATGTGGGTAGAGTTATTAAAGTGACTATGCATAGATGATAACAACAGAGAGTAGCAGCAGTGTAAAAGTGTGTGGGGGGGTGCAATGCAAATAGTCTGGGTAGCCATTTGATTAGATGTTCAGGAGTCTTATGGCTTGGGGGTAGAAGCTGTTTAGAAGCCTCTTGGACCTAGACTTGGCGCTCCAGTACCGCTTGCAGTGCGGAAGCAGAGAGAACAGTCTACGTATAGGGGGGCTGCAGTCTTTGACAATTTTTAGGGCCTTCCTCTGTCACTGCCTGGTGTAGAGGTCCTGGATGAGAGGAAGATCGGCCCCAGTGATGTACTGGGCCGTACGCACTACCCTCTGTAGTGCCTTGCGGTCGGAGGCCGAGCAATTGCCGTACCAGACAGTGATGCAACCGGTCAGGATGCTCTCGATGTTGCAGCTGTAGAACTTTTTGAAGATCTGAGGACCCATGACAAATCTTTTCAGTCTCCTGAGGGGGAATAGGTTTTGTCGTGATCTCTTCACGACTGTCTTGGTGTGCTTGGACCATGTTAGTTTGTTGGTGATGTGGACACCAAGGAACTTGAAGCTCTCAACCTGCTCCACTACAGCCCCGTCGTTGAGAATGGGGGTGTGCTCGGTCCTCTTTTTCCTGTAGTCCACAATCATCTCCTTTGTCATGATCGCGTTGAGGGAGAGGTTATTGTCCTGGCACCACACGGCCAGGTCTCTGACCTCCCTATAGGCTCGTCATTGTCTGTGATCAGGCCTACCACTGTTGTGTCATCGGCAAACTTTATGATGGTGTTTGAGTCGTGCCTGGCTGTGCAGTCATGAGTGAACAGGGAGTGCAGGAGGGGACACAGCACGCACCCCTGAAGGGCCCCTGTGTTGAGGATCAGCGTGTTGGATATGTTGTTACCTACCCTTACCACCTGCGTCAGGAAGTCCAGGATCCAGTTGCAGAGGGAGGTGTTTAGTCCCAGAGTCCTTAGCTTATATGATGAGCTTTGAGGGCACTGCGGTGTTGAATGCTGAGCTGTAGTCAATGAATAACATTCTCACATAAGTGTTCCGTTTGTTCAGGTGGGAAAGGTCAGTTTTGAGTGCAATAGAGATTGCATAATGTGTAGATCTGTTGGGGCGGTATGGGATACGTTGAAAATGTTAGCGAAGACACTTGCCAGTTGGTCAGCGCATGCTCGGAGTACACGTCCTGGAATTCCGTTTGGCCCTGCGGCCTTGTGAATGTTGACCTGTTTAAAGGTCTTACTCACATCGACTGTGGAGAGCGTGATCACACAGTCTTGAGGAACAGCTGGTTCTCTCATGCATGTTTCAGTGTTATATGCCTCGAAGCGAGCATAGAACTAGTTTAGTTCGTCTGGTAGGCTTGTGTGACTAGGCAGCTCTCGGCTGTGCTTCCCTTTGTAGTCTGCAATGGTTTGCAAGCCCTGACACATTCTACAATATGTCTGTAACCAGGTGTATCTACATTCTGTCTGTAACCAGGTTATCTATGTTTTAACATGTGCATTCTACTGTCTGTAACCAGGTGTTTGTCTCTCTAGGTGTACTCTACGGTGTACTCTATCATCACGGTGTTCGGCCTGGCCGGTAATGGTTTCGCCCTGTTGGTTCTGGTCAAAACGTTCCGTCAGCGTTCTGCGTTCCACATCTACATGTTGAACCTGGCCGTGTCCGACCTGCTGTGTGTCTCCACGCTGCCGCTACGGGTCCTCTACTACGTTAATAAGGTAGGACTATTTCTACTTTTTATTTTAATTTTATTTATTTCACCTTCATTTAACCAGGTAGGCAAGTTGAGAACAAGTTCTCATTTACAACTGCGACCTGGCCAAGATAAAGCAAAGCAGTTCGACACACAGAGTTACACATGGAGTAAAACAAACATACAGTCAATAATACAGTAGAAAAACAATCTACATACAAAGAGTGCAAATGAGGTAAGATAAGGAAGGTAAGGCGATAAATAGGCCATGGTGGCAAAGTAATTACAATATAGCATTTAAACACTGGAATGGTAAATGTGCAGTAGATGAATGTACAATGTAGAAAAACTGGGGTGCAAAGGAACAAGATAAATAAATATGGTAGGGGATGAGGTAGTTGGTTGGGCTATTTACAGATGGGCTATATACAGGTGCAGGGGTATGTGAGCTGCTCTGACAGCTGGTGCTTGAAGCTGGTGAGGGAGATAAGTGTCTCCAGGTCCAGAGATTTTTGTAGTTCATTCCAGTCATTGGCAGCAGAGAACTGGAAGGAAAGTCGGCCAAAGGAGGAATTGGCTATGGGGGGTGACCAGTGAGATATACCTGCTGGAGTGCGTGCTACGGGTGCGTGCTGCTATGGTGACCAGCGAGCTGAGATAAGGCGGGGCTTTACCAAACAGGGACTTGTAGATGACCTGGAGCCAGTGGGTATGGCGACGAGTGTAAAGTGAGAGCCAGCCAACAAGAGCGTACAGGACGCAGTGGTGGGTGGTATATGGGGCTTTGGTGACAAAATGGATGGCACTGTGATAGACTGCATCCAATTTGTTGAGTAGAGTATTGGAGGATATTTTGTAAACAACATCACCGAAGTCGAGGATCGGTAGGATGGTCAGTTTTACGAGGGTATGTTTGGCAGCATGAGTGAAGGATGCTTTGTTGCGAAATAAGCCAATTCTAGATTTAATTTTGGATTGGAGATGTTTGATGTGAGTCTGGAAGGAGAGTTACAGTCTAACCAGACACCTAGGTATTTGTAGTTGTCCACATAATCTAAAACAGAACTGTCCAGAGTAGTGATGCTGGACGGGCGAACAGGTGCGGGCAGCGATCGGTTGAAGAGCATGCATTTAGTTTTACTTGAGTTTAAGACCAGTTGGAGGCCACCGAAGGAGAGTTGTATGGCATTGAAGCTCGTCTGGAGGGTAGTTAACACAGTGTACTTCTTGTTATGGGGGAGTTGTGCTCTGTAACAGCATTTTGGCTGAATTCAATCGAAGGTGAGTTGTCAAAAAGCTCATTTCACTTGACTTTTACAGGTAATTTTACAATGCACCTTTGAATGAATCCCGGTCTTTGAGATGCTATTAAAATAGATTGTTGTTTTTAACCCTCTCCCTCAGGGTCAGTGGAACCTGGGAGACTTCCTCTGCAGGGTTTCGTCCTATGCCCTCTACGTGAACCTCTACTGCAGCGTGTTCTTCATGACCGCCATGTCCATCACACGCTTCCTCGCCATCGTGTTCCCCGTGCAGAACCTGCGCCTAGTCTCAGAGCGCCGCGCCCGTCTGGTGTGTGTCTGTATCTGGGTGTTCATCTGCACTGTCTCCTCCCCCTTCCTCATGACTGGTCAGCACCTCGACCCAGCCACCAATAAGACCAAGTGCTTCGAGCCTCCAGAGCGCAGCACAGGGGGCGGGCTTAACAAGCTCATCATGCTCAACTACTTCTCATTGGCCGTGGGCTTTGTGCTTCCTTTCTTGGTCATCCTGCTGTGCTATGCCGGGATTATCCGGGCCCTGCTGTCACGGCAACACGCTGCGCAGCGCCAGAAAGGGGCGGGGTCTAAAGCTATCAGAATGATTGTCATAGTGATGCTGGCATTCCTGCTGTGCTTCATGCCGTACCACGTCCAACGCTCCGTCCACCTCAGCTTTCTGTCCCAGACTGCCACTTCCTGTTCGGAGCTGGTGTACATGCAGAAGAGTGTGGTGGTGACACTCTGTCTGGCTGCCTCCAATTCCTGCTTCGACCCCCTGCTCTACTTCTTCTCTGGAGAGGGCTTCAGACGACGCCTGTCAATCTTCAGGCCCACTAGCAGGACACAGAGACAACCAGCTGCAGAGACCGGGGCACAGCCACCGCTAGGGAGGGGAACACGCTTTGAGTGAGTGTGAGTGAGAGAGAGAGACTAAGATAACCATGCACAATGCCAAGCTCTGTTTATCATGGTTTGGGCTAGGCCCCTTAGTTCCAGTAAACAGCATACAATGACATTCTAGACCATTCTGTAGTTCCAACTTTGTGGCAACAGTTTGGGGAAGGCCTTTTCCTGTTTCAGCATGACAATGCCCCTATGCATATGGAGTTGGTCCCCCCTTTGCTGGTATAACAGCCTCAACTCTTCTGGGAAGGCTTTTCACTAGAACTTTGCTGCGGGGGGACTTACATTCAGCCACAAGAGCATTAGTCAGGTCGGGCACTGATGTTGGGCGATTAGGCCTGGCTCGCAGTCGGCGATCTAATTCATCCCAAAGATGCTCGATGGGGTTGAGGTCAGGGCTCTGTGCAGGCCAGTCTAGTTCTTCCACACCGATCTCGACAAACCATTTCTGTATGGGCCTCGCTTTGTGCACGGGGGCATTGTCATGCTGAAACAAGAAAGTTCCTTCCCCAAACTAAGTTGGCAGCCCAGAATTGTCTAGAATGTAATTGTATGCTGTAGCGTTAAGATTTCCATCACTGGAACTAAGCGGCCTAGTCCGAACCATGAAAAACAACAAATCATTCCTCCTCCATCAAACTTTACAGTTGGCACTATGCATTGGGGCAGGTAGCGTTCTCCTGGCATCCGGACTGCCAGATGGTGAAGCGTGATTTCTTGCGGTCAAATTCTAGACAGCGGATTAAAACAAGGCTGTACCATCCATAAAGTGACCATTAGACTTAACAAATGGCTGATTGTAGGTGCAACAGTTTTTGTCTGTTAAGAAACATCGATGTGCTACCTTTTTGTAGCATTTCGGACAATGCTAACATATTTTTTTGCTGAAACTCAGAGTTCTAACACTGGGTCGGGTTGCTTGGCAACAACACAGCTGCTTGCACCATGCAGCCAGTCATAAGAAATGTATGGAACAAACCAAGACTACTGTATATAGATAGCTTCGATACCACCATATAGCTGAGGGTAATCAATAAATGCAAAGAGATATTTTGATTAGCTAGGTAGCTAAATAGCTAATGCTACCTAGCTAACATTAGCATGCTTGTACAAAGTCCAGCAGCTAGCCTCTGTAGCTAGCTATCACCAGTCAGCTGAAAGCTAGCTAGCTAACAAAGAGGCAAATAAATGTAGCTAGCCAATGAATGTGTTTTTGTTTTGATTAGCTAGGTAGCTACGTAATGTTATACCAGTCAGGTGAGAGCTAACATTGGCTAGGTAGCTAACCAACAAGTTAGGAATAGTAGCTAGCTAGCTAGATTTTGCCAATAAGATTTTTCACACAATGCTGAAATCATCATGTATAAACTGCTAATCTAGACACTTACGTGTAACCGGAGCACAAACAAAGATGCACAAATAAACTAGCTAATGTCCTTGGCTGCTATGATAGGCAATTAACTTTAGCTAGCTAAGAAACCTTAGCCAACGTAAGACTTAACATTAGCTAACGTGTATGGCCAGTTCATGCACGACAATATATCTTTCTTACACAAAACATAACCATTTAGTTAATGTTAGTTACGTCTAAAACCACCAAACTTTGGGAAACGTTTACTTGCATTGCACTGATCAAGCTACGGTAATGTCAGATAGGACTAACATTGCAGTTAGCTACGCTACATTTCCTCGACTAAGAAGAACCAAGACCACAACACAAACCATAGCCGAGAAAACAAATTGCTTTCTTGAGATACAATAAGTTAGCGATGTTGAACCGCATATAGTTAAGAACCCCAAACGCACATGTAAACCGAACCTCAGTTGTGCATGCTTACCAGACTGACAGCATTGCTGTTTCAAACATTTGTCGAGTAAATGCCTGCTCCGGCATAAACTCTCTCTCCTGCCGTCTTGACATTTATAATCCAAATGTGTGCTGACTGATCAACACAGGTGTCAAATTACTTTTCAGTGTGTTCACAGAAAATCTGAAATCTCTATCCGCAAGTAAAACATAGTCAGGGGGCTCCACACACTGCACCAGGTTAAAACATCAGAATCATTGCTTGGTGACTTGCTGTGTACCAGCCTGGTCTCCTCCCACTGTGTGATGTCAGAATTGAATCTCCCGGAGAACATCCTGATGCCTACCTCCAAATCAGCTCTCATCTGACGCACCAGGGCTGTCCCCTTTGTGTGGCCCAAGTCGTTTCCACCGAGTTTGATGAATATAATATATTCACAGTCACATTTTGTCTTTGCGAGAAAGAATATTTCAGAACTCTTCCATTGAGAACAGCTCATCCATATTTCTCGCCCCTGTAGTCATCCAGCCAGATACATTGTGTAATCTCTCTTGTAGTCATCTAGTCAGCTACATTGTGTAATCACATAGTAAATATTTGCTTCAGTTTGGGTATCCTTGCTCTTGCCAATTTGCTTTGAGCAATGATCAGTAGGATCTTATCAATAAATCAAATAAATAAAAGGCATGACATGGTGAGGAGAGCATGTGCTATGCTGTATTATAATGTTGTATAAACATTTTGCATAATCACCTTCCGGTGTAAAAACCATATAAATTAAAAACAAAAAACTAAGTTAAGTGAGAATAGTCATTGGTCTGAAGCCGAAAAAGAAAGGAAATTCACGAGCACCGCAATGCCTACTCCGCCCATGCTCATTCTCAAACAGTCTATACTCTTCAGAAAAATAATGGACTTGATACCCTGCTATCAAAATTATGTATATATATGTGTCTATCATTTTGCTGTATGTATATTTAGATATAGGCCTAGTGTAAATGTGTGTTATTGTTGCGTCACCATCTTTATTGCAAAAATAAATACAAGTACAAACATAACGTTAAGCTACATATTATTTTGACAGAGGTAATAAACTGTCCGTTGATCAGCACAGCAATTGATGAAACAGGACCATGTTTTAAACACAAGTGGTTCTGAGTTTGTCAATATTACACAGGTAAGTTAACCGTTACTGAAATCAGGAATGCAGACAGGCTCTATCTATCTGAGCTACTGTGTCCAACACACCACCACCTGCGATGTTGGTCTGACTAAAAAAGGAATGAAAAAAAATGTAATGACATGTTTTGCTCAAGTAAAGGTTTAAGGAAATACAGGCAGGCACCACATTATTACAAGACAAATCAAACCTGACGCCGCGGTACACACTGGAAGGGAGAGAGGTTAGTGGAGGAGTGGCGGAGCCAGTTCTGGGCCGTCTCTGCCCAGGGCACGAACGCCGCCCACTCCCCTGGCCGGTCCTGGCAATAAGACCTCAGAAACCTACCCACATCCTGGTTCACTCTCTCCACCTGCCCGTTACTCTCGGGGTGAAAACCCGAGGTAAGGCTGATCGAGACCCCCAAACGTTCCATGAACGCCCTCCAGACCCTCGAAGTGAACTGGGGACCCCGATCAGACACTATATATCCTGAGGCACCCCGTAGTGTAAACAAGGCCTCTGCCGTCTGTAGGGCCGTAGGGAGACCGGGCAGAGGGAGGAGACAGCAGGACTTAGAAAAATGGTCCACAACGACCAGGATCGTGGTGTTACCCTGTGAGGAGGAAGATTGGTAAAGAAATCCACCGACAGGTGCGACCAAGGCCGTTGTGGAACGGGTAAAGGGTGTAGCTTACCTCTGGGCGCACACCGAGCAGGAGGAAACATAAACCCTCACATCCTTAGCCAAAGTGGGCCACCAGTACTTCCCACTCAGAGAGCGCACCATCCGACTGATGCGTGGATGACCAGAGGAGGGTAACGTGTGGGCCCAATTGATCAGCCGGTCACGGACAGCGGATGGAACGTACAGACGCCCAGCTGGACACTGGAGGGGAGTAGGCTCTGCACGTAGCGCCTGCTCAATGTCCGTGTCCAGCTCCCACACTACCGGTGCCACCAGGCAGGAGGCCGGGAGTTTGGGGTGGGATCCATGGTCCGCTCCTCTGTGTCATACAGCCGGGACAGTCTGTCTGCCTTCACGTTCTGGGAACCTGGTCTGTAAGAAAGGGTGAAAACAAAACGGGTGAAAAACATGGCCCACCTTGCCTGGCGAGGGTTCAGTCTCCTCGCCGCCCGGATGTACTCCAGATTGCAGTGGTCCATCCAGATGAGAAAAGGGTGTTTAGCCCCCTCATGTCTCCATGCCTTCAGAGCCTTGACGACAGCCAATGGCTCCTGGTCCCCCACGTCATAGTTTCACTCCGCCGGGCTGAGCTTCCTCGAAGAAGGCACAGGGGCGGAGCTTCGCAGCTTCGGTGGCGTACCCGAGCGCTGAGAAAGCACGACTCCTATCCCTGCCTAGGACGCGTCCACCTCCACTACGAACGCCAAAGAGGGATCCGGATGGGCCAGCGCGGGAGCCGAGGTAAACAGAGCCCTCAGCTGACCAAAAGCTCTGTCCGCCTCAGCCGACCACTGCAACCGCACCGGTCCCCCCTTCAGCAGTGAGGTAATGGGAGCCGCTACCTGACCAAAACCCTGAATAAACCTCTGGTCGTAATTGGCAAACCCTAGAAACCGCTACACCTCCTTTACCGTGGTGGGAGTCGGCCAATTACGCACGGCTGAAATGCGGTCACTTTCCATCTCCACCCCTGAGGTGGAAATGCGGTACCCTAGGAAGGAGACAGACAAACAGGTCCAAAAGTCAACCAAGCAACCTGCGCACCAGGGACACATGCTCGGTGCGTGTAGCGGAGTATATCAGAATGTCATCAATGTACACCACTACACCCTGCCTGTGCAGGTCCCTGAAAATCTCATCTACAAAGGCTTGGAAGACTGATGGAGCATTCATCAAACCGTATGGCATGATGAGGTACTCATCATGCCTTGAGGTAGTGCTGAACGCCGTCTTCCACTCATCTCCCTCCCGGATACGCATCAGGTTGTAAGCGCTCCTTTCGTGAAGAATCGCGCCCCGTGCATTGACTCAATCGCTGTGGTGATGAGAGGTAGCGAGTAACTGTACCTCACCGTGATCTGATTTAGGCCTCGATAGTCAATACACGGGCGCAGACCTCCCTCCTTCTTCACAATAAAGAAACTCGAGGAGGCAGGTGAAGTGGAGGACCGAATGTACCCCTGACGCAGATATTCGGTGACTTATGTTTCCATAGCCACCGTCTCCGCCTGCGACAGAGGATACACTTGACTCCTGGAAAGTGCGGCATCTACCAGGAGATTTATCGCACAATCCCCCCCGTCGATGGGGTGGTAATTGAGTTGCCTTCTTTTTGGAGAAGGCGAGAGCCAAATCGGCATATTCAGGGGGAATGCGCACGGTGGAGACCTGGTCTGGACTTTCCACCGTAGTAGCACCAACGGAAACCCCTAAACATGACAGGCTAACCAGGGTAGGCCTAGCACCACGGGAAACGCAGGAGAGTCAATGAGAAAGAGACTGATTCTCTCCTTGTGACTCCCCTGCGTCACCATGCCCAGTAGAGCGGTGGCCTCCCTAATTAACCATGTGTGCAACAGAGGGCTCTGGGTGAGCATGGTGTCAGCTCACCTGGGGTGACGCGAGAGTTCCCTGCCTGCTGCCTCGACTCCCAGAGGAACCAACCCGGCACCGACCAGCAGTGTGACCTCTGCGGCCACAGATGGTGCACGAGATGGCACCTCCTCCGGCGGACGTCCTCGCGCAAACTGCAGCTATAGTGGTCCAGTGCCACATCTCCTTCTCCCCACATGGCGTTGGCCCACTCCAGGGCTTTCCCTGAGAGGCACGAGACGAGGACGGACACCTTCTCACGGCCCGAAGGAGCCAGGTGGACGGTTGCCAGGTAGAGCTCCAGCTGGGAAACCCTGGCAGCTTGCAGCCGTCCCGTCGTACTCCCGGGGAAGGTAGAGACGAATCCCACTGGGACTGGGTGAAGGGGGGATGAGTAGTGGGGACCCTGGTTGTGCTGGTGGAAGCGCTGGAGGAACTCCCTGTCTTTCCCAGCGGTCCATGGTTTGGACCACGCGATCCATAGCGGCGCCGAGATGGTGGAGCATCACCGCGTGTTCCTGGACACACTCCTCAACCCCAATACCAGGGGCACCTGCTCCTGCTGACTCCAGTTTTACGGTGGGGAATTCTGTCATGTGGTGGGTGTAGTTGGTGTAGGTAAGTCAGGCGCAGGAGAGCAGAGATGAGTGGACTAAGCACTTTACTTAGGCAATGTCAAAATACAGGACACAACCGCGTCACAAAACAAATGCCCAAAACCAAGAAAGGCAGGACAAAGTACAAAATAAACCACACAATACCAGCTGCAACAAAGCACGGGTGAAAAACCATCAACCCGGCGTAACCAGCATGCCCATAAACAATTCCCCACACAGACATGAGGGAAACACACAACAGTAATGAGGAAAAATGAAAACCAGGTGTGTGGGAAAACAAGACAAAACAAATGGAAAATGAAAGGTGGATCGGAGATGGCTAGAAGACGGGTGCCGCCCGAACAAGGAGAGGAACCGACTTCGGCGGAAGTCGTGACATGGAAGTTTACATACACTTCGGTTAGAGTCATTAAAACGAGTTTTTCAACCACTCCACAAATGTCTTGTTTTAACAATCTATAGTTTTGGCAAGTCGGTTAAAACATCTACTTTGTGCATGACACAAGTCATTTTTCCAACAATTTTTTACAGACCTGACTATTTCACTTATAATTCACTGTATCACAATTCCAGTGGGTCAGAAGTTTACATACACTAAGATGACTGTGCCTTTAACTTCTTTGGGAGCAGCGCACGAGGTGACCGTTTTGGAGAGCCTGGCGTGCCCAAAGTAAAATGCCTCCCATTCAGGCCCAGAAAATAGGATATGCACATATTTAGTACCATTGGATAGGAAACACTTTGAATTTTCTAAAAGTGTTAACATTTTGTCTGTGAGTATAACAGAACGGATATGGCAGGCAAAAACCCGAGGAATTGCTGTCCTGGAAAAAGTGTTTTTGACACACTGCCTCATTTTGAACCCCTTCTTTATGAAAATGCCCATATAAGGGCATATGAATGCAGTACCTATTGCTTCCTCTGGATCAAATCAAATCAAATTTTATTTGTCACATACACATGGTTAGCAGATGTTAATGTGAGTGTAGCGAAATGCTTGTGCTTCTAGTTCCGACCATGCAGTAGTATCTAACAAGTAATCTAACAAATTCACAACTACCTTATACACACTAGAGTAAAGGAATGAATACGAGTATGTACATATAAATATATGGATGAGCGATGGCTGACCGGCATAGGCAAGATGCAGTAGATGGTATGGAGTACAGTATATACACATATATATATATATATATATATATATATGAGATGAGTAATGTAGGATATGTAAACATTATATAAATGGCATTGTTTAAAGTGGCTAGTGATACATTATTTCCTCCAATTACAATTATTAAAGTGGCTAGAGATTTGGGTCGATGGCCGAACGGCATAGGCAAGATTCAGTAGATGGTTTAGAGTACAGTGTATACATTTGATATGGGTATGTCGGATGCGTAAACATTATATACAAAATTGTTTAAAGTGGCTAGTGATACATTGTTACATCCAATTCCTATGTTTAAAGTGGCTAGAGATTTAAGTCAGTATGTTGGCAGCAGCCACTCAATGTTAGTGATGGCTGTTTAACAGTCTGATGGCCTTGAGGTAGAAGCTGTTTTTCAGTCTCTCGGTCCCAGCTTTGATGCACCTGTACTGACCTCGCCTTCTGGATGATAGCGGGGTGAACAGGCAGTGGCTCGGGTGGTTGTTGTCCTTGATGATCTTTTTGGCCTTTCTGTGACATCGGGTGGTGTAGGTGTCCTGGAGGGCAGGTAGTTTACCCCCGGTGATGCG
>QNTS01005864.1:0-30584 GCA_003317085.1 Hucho hucho
TACAATACCACCATATCAACATGCTGTGTGGTAGAAGCTAGATATAAAATAGTAACATTTCAACACACTGTGTGGTAACAGCTATGCAAAACCACTATATCAACATGCTATGTGGTAGAAGATAGCTAAAAATACTACCATATCAACATGCTGTGTGGTAACAACTACAAAATGCCATCATATCAACATGCTGTGTGGTAACAGCTAGAAAACACTACCATATCAACAAATTGTGTGGTAACGGCTATAAAATACCACCATAATTACATGCTGTGTGGTAGCAGCTCTAAAATACCACCATATCAGCATGCTGTGTGGAAACAGCTATACAATACCACCATATTAATATACTGTGTGGTAGAAGCTAGCTATAAAAAACTACCATATCCACATGCTGTGTGGTAACAGCTATATAATACCACCATATCAACATGCTGTGTTGTAACAGCTATACAATACCACCATATCAACATAGTGTATGGTAGATGCTAGCTATAAAATACCACCATATTTACATGCTGTGTGGTAGCAGCTCTAAAATATTACCATATCAACATGCTGTGCGGTAACAGCTATAAAACACCACCATATCAAAATGCTGTGTGGTAACAACTACAAAAAGCCACCATATCCACATGCTGTGTGGTAAAAGCTTAACAATACCACCATATCAACATGCTGTGTTGTAACAGCTATACAATACCACCATATCAACATGCTGTGTNAAACTTCAGAGTGTTTCCTATCCAATAGTACTAATTATGTGCATATCCTAGTTTCTGGGCCTGAGTGGCAGGCCTTTTACTTTGGGCATGCCAGACTCTCCAAAACAGACACCTCAGCTGCCGCTCCCTAAGAAGTTAATGACTATCACCCCGTAGCACTGACCTCTGTCATCATGGAGTGCTTTGAGAGACTAGTTAAGGATTATATCACCTCCATCCTACCTGACACCCTAGACCCACTCTAATTTGCCTGCCGTCCCAATAGGTCCACAGACAACGCAATCACACTGCACATTGCACTAACCCATCTGGACAAGAGGAATACCTATGTAAGAATGCTGTTCATCGACTACAGCTCAGCATTTAACACCATAGTACCCTCCATACTCGTCATTAAGCTCAAGACCCTAGGTCTCGACCCCGACCTGTGCAACTGGGTCCTGGACTTCCTGACGGGCCGCCCCCAGGTGGTGAGGGTAAAACATCTCCACCCTGCTGATCCTCAACACTGGGGCCCCACAAGGGTGCGTTCTCAGCTCTCTCCTGTACTCCCTGTTCACCCATGACTGCGTGGCCAAGCACGCCTCCAACTCAATCATCAAGTTTGCAGACGACACTACAGTGGTAGGCTTGATTACCAACAACGACGAGACGGCCTACAGGGAGGAGGTGAGGGCCCTCGGAGTGTGGTGTCAGGAAAATAACCTCTCACTCAACATCAACAAAACAAAGGAGATGATCGTGGACTTCAGGAAACAGCAGAAGGAGCACCCCACTATCCACATTTACGGGACAGTAGTGGAGAAGGTGGAAAGTTTTAAGTTCCTCGGCGTACACATCACGGACAAACTGAAATGGTCCACCCACACAGACAACCTCAGGAGGCTGAAGCAAATTGGCTTGTCACCAAGAACACTCAAACTTTTACAGATGCACAATCAAGAGCATCCTGTCGGACTGTATCACCGCCTGGTATGGCAACTGCTCCATCCACAACCGTAAGTCTCTCCAGAGGGTAGTGAGATCTGCACAACGCATCAGCAGGGGTAAACTACCTGCCCTCCAGGACACCTACACCACCCGATATCACAGGGAGGCCAAAAATATAATCAAGGACAACAACCACCCGAGCCACTGCCTGTTCACCCCGCTATCATCCAGAAGGCGAGGTCAGTACAGGTGCATCACAGCTGGGACCGAGAGACTGAAAAACAGCTTTTATCTCAAGGCCATCAGACTGTTAAACAGCCATCACTAACATTGAGTGGCTGCTGCCAACATACTGACTCAAATCTCTAGCCACTTTAATAATACAAAATTGGATGTAATAAATGTATCACTAGCCACTTTAAACAATGATACTTTATATAATGTTTACATATCCTACATTACTCATCTCATATGTATATACTGTACTCTATACCATCTACTCCATCTTGCCTATGCCGTTCGAGTGTAGCGAAATGCACAAGCATTTTTGCTACACTCGCATTAACATCTGCTATCCATGTGTACGTGACAAATACAATTTTATTTGATTTGTAAAGAGAGATGCTATACGTATCTGATCTTATATAATGGTGGGTCTAATCCTAAATGCTCATTGGTTAAAACCGCATTCCAGTGTCTATTCCACAAGTTACCGCCGGCTAAATCTATGATGTTAAAATGCCTATTTTACTCTGTTCCATCTGACTGCGAAATCCACTGTCTCATCAGCCCAGCCAGACAATTTATAAACTTGATCTCCACTATAAAAAGCATCTAGACATTATCTCACATTTCTTTAAGACACACATTTAGTTTTCAACAGCGGAGATTTGTATAAACCTTGCTGTCTGTCTCTTCGACATTTGCAACATCAAATTCGATCTCCAGCTGTCGAATAGTAATTAATGTGTTGGGGGTCGGGATGAGACAGACAGGCAGGCAGCTTTTCTCTGCCAGTCAAAATCATGAATCAGTGTCATTTTTATGGATATATACAAAGAAATATCAGTAGAAAAAAGGTAAAACTAAAAGAACTGCAGCTAGTTTGCAGTCTTTCCAGCTTTAGTTTGAAGTGATTGTGTTAGCTGTGTTGTTGGATAGCTCCTCTGAACAACAGTGTCCTGACAAGAGAGCACATTTTCTATACCAGGTGAAATTGCGCATCATTAGCTCATTATTATGGATGTATCCAAAAAATATCACTACAAAACAGCTTAAATGAATGCAAATGCATACTTAACTAGACAGGGAGCGGTGGGTCGCTACCCACTCCCGACACCACCAGGTAAAATGTAAAGCGCCAAATTCAAAATCCCAAAGTTGAATTATTAAAAATCCACCAATATACAAGTGTTTCATACTCATCAAAAGCTCTGTTTCTTGGCAATATCACAGCGTTGTCAGATTTCAAAAAGGCTTTACGGCGAAAGCTCTACATTTGATTGTTTGAGGGTATCACCTCACATACTTTCTCATAGCCATGAATTCATTAGCCAGCGTGGCACACACATAACACATTTCACAGCGAAAACAAATCAATTACCTGTTGAAGAACTTCTGCTGAGGTCATCCTAAGTGTCCAACGAAGACAATCCATGGTTCTTTTGTTAGAAAAAGTAATGTATTATATCCATAAATCTCCATTTGGTTCGCGCGTCATAGTCAGAAACGACAGCCTCCACTAGTCCATTGAAACGTGGCGCGAACTCGTTCATCTTATACCTATAAACTTGTCCAAGAACATTCAAACATAGTTTTAAATGTATCCTTAGGAACACTTTTACGTATATTTACTATTATAAATCAACCGGAATATAAACTGAGCTCTAAAGACGGTAAATAAGACACTGCGCGACTTCTCGGGCGCGCGCCCTGGGTACTGTTGTCATCAAGGGGGGACCCACTTGTTTGGTCGTTTTCTCTGGNAAATTCAGAGTGTTTCCTATCCAATGGTACTAAATATATGCATATCCTATTTTCTGGGCCTGAATGGGAGGCATTTTACTTTGGGCACGCCAGGCTCTCCAAAACCGTCACTTTGGGAGCTGCTCCCTGAGAAGTTAAGTGATAATGCCAGAGAAGCCGATGTTTGGAGGAGATATTGGCACGGTTTGCTGGCCCTCGACTTCGTCCTGGGTCAAACTGTGCCAATATCTCCTCCAAACACCGGCTTCTCTGGCATTATCACTTAAGTATGTGATGGCTGGTGATTGACTGTGAGATAGTGGTCTTTGTGCACCATGCTTTATCAGTTCCACCTCCTCTGCAACCGCTTTACTTTCCATCAAAGCCCAGGGATCATCTTCAAATGTACAGTATGTGTGTGGAGCTGTGCTACGTCCCTCATAGCCAAGGCTTCACAGTCATAGTCTATGACCTACACTCTAAGTAACCTCTATGTAACCTGAGGTCACCTTCATAGGTTCTGTCACTCTCTTCATATCTTTTGGGCCTGCCCAGACTGTAATCCCGGCCAACTACCAGTGAATATCGGCGAAAATAATCATCCTACCCAACTTCCAAAGGAATATTTAAGATGTGACCTGCAGGACCTTTTGCCAAATTCAACATAAAAAACTCCAACCACAAAACGTTTTAAGTTTAGTCGGTGTGTCACAATATCAATCAATTTAACCACTTGTTGAGTAAAATATTTTTACACAACCATCCATTTAATAAATGTGAGACATTAGAGATGTGTTTTGTTCTACCTCAGGTAGAAGTATCTAAAACAAATTGGAGGCCTTGCCACTAGCCTAACACATATTTACAAATAAACACAAAATTACCTTGGCTATAAGACTGGGTTGTACTGGGACATAAAGGTAAACTCCAGATTTTCAGGAATGCCATGGACACTTCATGGTAGATCTTCAATATGAGTGTCTCTTTAATATATTGCTATCCATAAATGTTAAGGTGATGGGACTCCAATATGGTACTGCCAAATGTCACTGTTGATGTTGACATGTTATGTGTCAAGCTGATATATCATGACATTGACTGTTGGTCCAACCTCTTTCTCACGTATATGTATGTTTGTATGTGTATGTGTATGTGGTATGTCTATACATGCACCCCCTAGCTATATTGGAGTTAAACCAATCTTGATGTTTGCAATTAGTGTTAATTTGACATAATTCATCAAAGTGGGAATGATAGGAGATGATGTCTCCTACAGAGCCTAGAAAGACCCCATATGACTTATATGTACAGTATTCATACCCCTTGACATTTTGTTGTGTTGCAGCCTCAATTCAACATGGATTCATTAGATTTTTTCTCTCACCCATGTACACACAATAATTCATAATGACAATGTGAAATCATGCTTTTAGAATTTATTGAAAATGAAAGAAATATCTCATTTACATAAGTATTCGCACCCCTTTGCTATGACACTCCATATTGAGCTCAGGTGAATCCAATTTCCTTTGATCATCCTTGAGACGTGACTACAACTTGATTGGATTCCACCTGTTGCCAATTCAAATGTTTGACTGGGCCACTCAAGGACTTTCACATGCTTGTTGTGAAGCCATTCCAGCATTGCAGGTTCTCATCAAGGATTTGCCTGTATTTGGTTCTATTTATTGTTCTCTCTATCCTTACCAGTCTCCCAGTCCCTGTCGCTGAAAAGCATCCCCATAGCATGAAGTGGCCACCACCATACTTCCCGGTAGGGTTAGAAGGATGATGAACTGTATCTGGTTTTCTTCAGACATAGCACTCAGACCAAAGAGTTACATTTTTGTCTCATCAGACCACATAATCTTTTGCCTTACAGTGGTTCTTCCTTTAAAAGTTGCATCATACTGCAGCACACCTTGAGGGCTGCTGCAGAATTTTATGGCATGTTACTTATTTGTAAACCATTTTTACCATTAATGCTAGTTAGTGCTAGTTTGACCACCAGAGGGCATCTTTGAGAAGTATTTGATAGTCTTCAATATTGGCATTACTAGAGAATATAAAACATTTTTTGTATAAACATAGTATATGGGATTGATTTTAATACAGTTTGCTTAATTAATTAGATTAATATTATGGTGTTTCTATTCCAAGAAAAACAAAAAACAAAACCCTCAGGGTTTCCATTAGGATGGGATGGAAAATATGGCGCTGTACAACGTGATGGTCGGGAGTAGGTTACATTACTAAGAGCATAAGAGGATTGGAGGATTCTAAATTAATATCTAAGGGGCATTTTTCGTTAGGATAAATCTGATCTGTGAGAATATCTAAGGGGCTTTTATATAATTCTAATCACTTTGTTAAAAAAATTACGATATTTTAGAGATTATTTCGTGAGCGAGAAAAAGGCCATTCTTGAACTCTTGTGTTGTCTCAAGGGTCATTTTTAAAAGTTTTTAAGGGGTAAGTACTCACTGTCTTTAATGCTTTTTCGAGTTGCATCAGTCATGGACAGAAACTTCTGTAACACAGTATTAATGATGAACACCCAGAGGTTCACTGGTAAGCCATGTTTGCCTCAGGATCCATCCCAGTTGGTATTCTGTGTCCACTCGTGGTATCTCTCTGCGTTTACATATCCTTGGAATAGCAGAACATTATAACCGTCCGGACGGCCCTTGCTGTGCCTGGTAAGCAGTTGGTCAAGTTCTGTTGTCAGAAGAGGAATGGAATTGTCAAGGTGAACCGACGACCCGACGAACCCGCCAGGTACGTTGATTTACAAATGTGCGCTTTCATGTCATGTTGCATTAAATCCATTTCGGATTAAAGTATAACTTCTGACTGATGCCTTTAGTGAGAGGTCTAATGCTCTAATATTTAGTAATTTCTGCCCTCCGAATTCATATCTAAGGGGCATTTTTCGGGTCATTATCAGTTACATTGTTTTAGTTTGAACGTGCAGACAGGCACTAAGAACAGCGGGAACGTTTCCCTAGTCAGGGCCATTATTAATGCAATGCCCCTTAAAATGTTGCTCTGTGCTACCTAGTGGGGTGGAGTGGGGCGAAGTGGTGGTCCACCCCCCCTCCCCCTTCCTCCTCCTTCCTTCCCTATGGGCTAGGTCTGTCTTCTGTGCGGCCCGTCCCGTGCCTCCTGCCCTCGTGCGCCTACCTCTATCTCAGTGGATAAAGCTGGAGAACTGCAAGACAATCCCATTGTGTGCATCTTGGGAGCCATGAACAATATGACCAATATATATTGTCCTGCTAGAAACGTTGTTTGCAGAATTCAGTGCCTGCTACGCTTGAGAAAAACAGGGTTAATAATATATCTGTAAGAATATCTAAGAGGCTTTTATATAATTCTAAAATTAATTATAGGTTTGTTTTCAAAATAACAATATTTTGGAGATTATGTCGTTTTCAAATAACGTAAAGTGAGCGATAAAAAGGCCATTCCTGAACATGGGGTGAGACATTGTTACTAATTTGTAAATAAAGCCAGGTTGTTATTTATTATTATTTATTTCTGTTTTTAGAGGGAGAGAAATCAAAAGCCTACCATCACCTCAGGGGTCTCCCGGTCATGGCCGGCAATTGAACCAGCATCTTTAGCAACGCAGTTTGTGCCTTAGCCCTATGAGCCACTCAGGCTCTGTACAATGTGACCGGTTGGGAGTAGGCTACACTACTACAGTAAGAGCAAAATAATCCTAACATTTCCACACCCTAATTGTAGTCTAAGTTTCTCTTAGAATTTTAACCTTAGTGTAACAACAGTTTTAGTAAGTAATACTGACAAGTAGTAACCAAAAAAGTAAGTGTCAGTTAGAGACACAGTAGAAGCCTTGGGACCCAAAAGCATAATCAGTGCTCTAACTCCCCCTTGCGCTGGTCTGGAGCAATGAAGTAGTGACGCAGGATACCATACTAAACCACAAATTACCTCTAAGTCCCGTAGCATAATCGCAAAACTTTTAGTTGAGCAACCACTGTATGCTGAGTTTCACATGGCTTTTTGCAAACTCCTGGCGTGCTGTCATGTGCCTTTTTCTCAGGAGTGGCTACCGGCTGGCCACTCTCCCCTAAATCCCAGATGTGTAAAGCGCTGCAGAGACAGTTGTCCTTCTGGCAGGTTCTCCCATCTCAGCCAAGGAACTCTGTAGTTCTGTGAGAGTGGTCATTGGGTTGTCGGTCACCTCCCTGACCAATGTCCTTCTCGCTCGGTTGCTCACTTTGGACGGACAGCCAGCTCTAGGCAGAGTCTGGGTAGTTCCATATTTTTTCAATTTCCCAATGATGAAGACCACTGTCCTCTTTGAAACTTTGAACACCCTAGACATCGTTATTTTTATACTCTTCCCTAGACATATGCCTCATCACAATTTAATGTATCTAGGAGCTCTATGGACAGTTCCTTGGACTTGATGGTATAGTTGACATGAACTGTCAACTGTGGGACCTTATATAGACAGGTGTGTTTCTTTCTAAATCATGCCCAAAAAAAATTATCCAATCACGTTGTAGTGACATCTCAAGGATGAACAAAGGAAATTGGATATAGCTGAGCTCAATTTGGAGTGTCATAGCAAAGGGGCGGGAATACTTACTGTATGTAAATGAGATATTTCTGCGTTTCATTTTCAGTAAAATCTAATAACCTGTTTTCACTTAGTCATTATGGGGTATTGTGTGTAGATGTGTGAGAAAAAACAAACAATTTAATCCATTTTAAATTCAGGCAGTAACACAACAAAATGTGGACTATGTCAAGGTGTATGAATATTTTCTGAAGGCACTGCAAAGGAGTCTAGTCAAAAACTGGAGTAGAAAGCCTTTAACAATGACATAATTTCATACAGTATAATAAGTATTGAAGGTTTTAACCTTTTGGCATTTTCAAAAGTAAAGTCTAGAAAAGTAGTGCATATATTCATATGCAAATCATCTACCATGTGCTAAAAAAAGTGAATATGTGACCCGTTTCAAGAAACTAGGCGTACGTCGCATGTCACAGGAAAGCCATTTGCAAGTTGTTTTTTTTACAAAAATGCTTTCATGTGCCTTAGAAACAAACTTGTATGCCATCTGTAAATCACTGTTCTTCAGGTCGGAAAGTCGGAATTCTAGAAAGAGGCCTGAGAACTCGAGTTGGAATTCTGAGTTGGATGGCCTTTCAAATACATTTTTCCCAGTTGTTTTGAATGCTTGGAAGTCAGAGATTTCCGAGTTCCCAGTTGTTTTGAACGCGGCATTAGAGTTAGAATTATGGTCAATTGTTTAGCTAGCTACATGCAAGTAACCATTTCACTGTATTGTTTACGTTTTCTGTATCTTGTGCATGTGACAAATAAACATAGAATTTATTTGATATAGTGTGTGTTTACCAGAGGACGTAATGTGAAGAGCTACATGACCTGTACCAAAGTCAGAATAGGATATATGCCAAGGACTAGATAAAGTGTATTTGTACTATTACTTTTTGCTACGAATTTCACCACTTTTAGTCTTGAAATCTTTGGTTGTTTACTACACTGTTAATCCTTAAAGAGACGGGTGGGGCTAAGGCTTAAGAGGGTGTGAACATTGCTGAATGGGTGTAGACAATGAAGTGCTCTCCAGTAGGTTTACCAAAACATTCAATGGCCGTTTTCTCAAAAGGGAGGTTGCAAGTTTATCAACTTTCAAGCGGAATTACTTCTCCATTGTTCCTCAACTGTAGTATATGATATGCCATGATATGCCACTTTTATCCAATGTAAAAAACACAATTTCAAATTTTGCAACATAAGACCAAATCAAGCCAGTCGGTCACATATGTCTCATGTGTCACTGACAACTAGTAATTACACAGCTTCTTCCGAATAATGAAACAGAGAGGGATTCCTCTGTTGGGCAACAGGTCAGTGATCATCTAAACTGCCACATTTAGTTTGACAGGCATTAGGCTTACCCCGTCAATATTTAATTAACTGTACTAATACGGCTCGCGCTAACAATAGTTAAAAGCTAAACATTTCAATTTGACGGCAGTTAATAATTAATATTACCGAATGTATACTGAACAAAAATAGAAACGCACATGCAATAATTTCAAGATTTTGCTGAGTTACAGTTCATATAAGGAAATCAGTCAATTGAAATAAATTCTTTAGGCGCTAATCTATGGATTTCAAATGAGTGGGCAGGGGTGCAACCATGGGTGGGCCTGGGCGGGCATAGGCACACCCACTTGGGAGCCAGGCCCAGACAATATGAGCTTTTCCCCACAAAAGGGGTAAAAAATACTCCTCAGCAGTCACATCTGTCAGGTGGATGGATTATCTTGACAAAGGATAAAATGCTCACTAACAGGGATGTAACCAAATTTGTGCACAAAATTTGCGAGAAATAAGCTCTTTGTGCATATGGAAAATTTCTAGGATCTTTTATTTCATCTCATGAAACATGGGACCAACACTTTACATGTTGCTTTTATATTTTTGTTCAGTGTGATGTTCATGTGCTGATTAGAGTAAATAATGAAAGATAAGATCATTAATATGCATTGGTTTGGTTTATAGGCCTACCTTGGATGTTGGCTTATATGAATTGAGACTTGTCCCTGTAACTTCTATGTTCTTCTTAACTACATGGAGTCCTGCTTGCCATCGTCCTGATATTCCCCTGATCTTCATCCAATACATAATTCATCGCATGCATAACCAATCTGTGCGTACATTTCAAAGCATCATATTTGAGTTTTGAGTTGCTGCTTCAGTGAGTGTCCTATGCAGTCTGTGTGGTTTGAGATACTGTATACAGTGGTTATCAGGTACAGTTGTGTATTGTAAGTCTGGTAGAGAGTAAGGGGCTTAAAAGGCCCAGGACTAGACAAAAACTCACAGCTCACAATACATCCAAACTAAATATCAAGTCAATTTGAATATTTGGTTCCTTGGTGATGTATCCCAAACTGTATAATACAGCAATGTCAGTTGATTTTCAACTTTCAACTAACATGGGTTGTTGTTAGATTGATGAAGATTTAAACTGACATTGCTGCATCGCACTATAATAAGAAATACTAAAACATTAAATCTATACATGTATTTGGTCTATTTGCCTGACAATATGTCAATAGTGAAACATTGCAATTGATCTGCAAGAGCAGTCACATTAGTGGTATGTGAGATATCTACTTCTTAACTGAACATGGCAAACACAATGATAAGGTATAACCAAAATTGATTAAATGTAATTAGCCATGTTCAATTGATTAATTCTAATTTCATATGCAGCGATAACAATTTTGTTTATCTTTCCCCACCAGTAACACCGACTTAATTGATCTCGCCTAAGATAATGGAGTAAAAAGGACTGGATCATACTGAGTTGTGCTACATCAGTAAATTATTACAACCTAAGGGGCCCAACACTACATTATTTTCTGTACAATGAGGTTTTCAGAGAAGATGTATATGATGCTATTTTTTTACAGGATAGCTCTTGTTCCTAGGGAAGACAGATGGGCTACTCTGTGTCATACACAACAAGCTATCCCTTGGGCCCTCTGTGCTATTTCATGATCTCTCACAGGACAGCCAATGGCAAAGCGAATGAGAAGAGCGTCTCTCCAACTGACCAGAGACAAAAATGCAACGTAAACACCATCTCACAAAGCTGTTTTTATAGTCATTCACTGAAAATAAAAATAGCTTGTCAATTGAAGTAGGAAGGGCTTATTTTTTGTTTGAAATATCTTTGCATATATCTATGTCAGTACAATCATGAATATTTTTCATGGAAGGATTATGTGTGGATAAGGAATAGTTCACATTATATTATATCCAACCAACAGCATAGCTATGTTCAAACAATATGTTAGCTCACTACACAAATTACAAATCAATGCAGAAGCATATCCACACACTTACAATTGAAGGTAGAAATGTAATTCACAAGAGGTCTTGGAATTTGACATTGATACCTTTAATAAATACTAACCTCATTTTTCAAATGGCACCAACAATCAATTCCCTCTTGAAAGGTTTGGACCTCCTTTCACACCTTTTGATTTTTTTCAATTCATATTGATTAGTCCAACCAGCTTTGTTCTGACTCCATTTCCTTTGCCTTCTGTAAGATTATTGGCTTCTGCAACGTTCTGACTTCTTGAAACAATATTTCACTTGATTATGTTTTCCCTGTATAACACAAAGATGTAACTGTAAAAATGGCCTACAATACCCTTGTCACTCCACAACAAAGCTCTGGTGGAAACAAAGGCCCTTTGTTCCTGGACTGGGCCATGGTGCCATTGTGCAAAAGCCAAAAATGGTTTGAGTAACAAGGAAATAGTTATCATGTTTGGCATAAGTCCTGGGACACACTCCATTAGGCAGACAATACAGCAGGCGATCAACTAAAAGGCAACGTCAGCAGTCCTTGAATAACTATATTCTGTAATGTCTATTTTTATCTTCAAGGTCATTATATGGACCTATTCTGAACAACGTTGGCTTGATCTTTTTTCCACTAATCGGTATTTTGAATAATCACATCAGATCTTTTTCAGGGCTGATCTGATTGGCCAAAAGACCAATTACTGAAAAAAATATCAGAATTGGGCTGCCTGTTTGAACGCAGTCCTTTTCCCTGAAGGTGATTCTGACATACACATAACAACCAACTTTTTATTTGTTGTATATTTCATTATGGTATGTTACAATCACCCACCATGCCGTGTGTGTTTTTGAGACTTTTCATTCCCAATTGTGAACATCTGTCTTTCTCTCTGTTTCTGCGGCCTTTTTAGCTTTGATTCTTTGAGCTAACTCGCGACAGAGGCCTATACTCTTCTTGATTACACTAGAGCCCAGTGCTAGAAGGTAGCTAATAGAATAATTGACCCAGCGGGAAGAGGAAAGAGAGACTGAGAATGCTGGGTGAGATCAATCTGTCAATTAGACACCATCACACTAATCAAGAGGATCAGGATTAGGTGCTCTCTATCGCTCTCACACTTCACGAGGACTGTATTTTAGGGAGAGGAACTGAAGACTGGTTTCTACCCCAGCTGATAGGGTTATATTTTTAACTAACTCATAAAAGATTGAAGGGAGGTGAATGTCATAGCTCACATAATAACATATGTTTTTAATATCTTGTCAAGGCTTCAGTGTCTGTGGACAACTCAGTCCCCTGAGCATCATGTTGATTCTAGAGCGTCTTAGAATTGAGCAATCTGCACGTATTATATTGACTTTCTGCAGCACACAACAATAAGGAATCATATATGGTTTGCTTGCCCCATACCCATCACATAGATGTTAAATTCCTCATTTTATAGGCCAGCAGCATCCCACCCTGCATCCCACTGATGGCTTGCTTCTGAAGTTAAGCAGGGTTGGTCCTGGTCAGTCCCTGGATGGGAGACCAGATGGTGTTGGAGGGCCAGTAGGAGGCACTCTTTCCTCAGGTCTAAAAAAAAAATATCCCAATCCCCCAGAGCAGTGATTGGGGACATTGCCCTGTGTAGGGTGCTGTCTTTTGGATGGGATGTTAAACGGGTGTCCTGACTCTCTGAGGTCATTAAAGATCCCATGGCACTTATTGTAAGAGTAGGGGTGTTAAACCTGGTGTCCTTGCTAAATTCCCAAGCTGTCCCTCATACCATCATGGTCACCTAATCATCCCCAGCTTACAATTGGCTTGTTCATCCCCCTCCTCTCCCCTGTAACTATTCCCCAGGTTGTCGCTGTAAATGAGAATGTGTTCTCAGTCAACTTACCTGGTAAAAATATCAATCCAAGTGTGGTACTACATTGCTTGATTGGAAACTTAATTAAGCCATAAATGTCTAATTGGAGGCTTTTAATTATGATTTGACTGAAATTATTGTAGTTTGTTTGGGGAGGAATTTAATTAGGTAACTCATTTGGGGTTAATGAAAATATACGATTGAATTCTGAAGCGAGACACTCAGGTGGAGTGTTTCATGGGGGTTATAATTTACAGGGATGAAAATCTGTCAACAACTTCAGCTGGAAGGGCTAAAGTTATTACAGCGGTAGCCTAATACACAGGTCTGTTAATAACTTACTGCATATGCTACCAGCATTTGATTAATATTGATTGAAACATGTATGATGTATGTTTTCTTATGCCAAAGACATGTTTGCCAAGCCTTTTAGCTTTAGTTTGGACACTTGATCACAGTTATTTGGTTTCCGTCTGGGTTTCCATGATTAAAATCCCCTCATATCTACAAATCATTGAACTAAAGAAAAAAGAATGTCACATCGGGTTAGAAGAAGAAAGATTTGCACAACTTATTTTACAAGACACATGAACATATGTGCGTGTTGTTAAGATCTGCTAATCCTGCTACGTGTGCATTTGGTGGATATTTTAATGAATTTACAGGCAACAGACTGCTGAACACAGAAGAACAGGTTGCTATCTAATATGCTTTGCAAATGAGCTTACTTGAATTTGGAATGCGAAAATATTCTGCTCAAAGTAAACATATTGCGTACATGATTCGCTCCCCAGAGAAACACACATCAGAGTGACAGCAGAGGGTATTGGAATGCCGCATCTTTATGGAGTTTAGTATCCATTTTACCTTCACATTAGAATAACTTAATGTTGAGTAACATGTTTTGACCAACTTACAACCATATTTCCCAGACAAGTCATTGATCATGGGATCTGGGCTGAATGTAAGCAGCAAGGCAAAGTAGGCCCAACATTTGTTTTCATCCTTGTAACCGTGTCCTCTGGGAAACATGCACCACCTGTTCTTGCAACTCGAAATTAACAAGATGAGATGTGGTGAGCTATGCACCCGAAGATCTTCACTGCGAGTTCAAGTGGCGACGAAGAACATCAACTTCAAATCAAACTATGAGCTGTCATGACGCACTGCTACACCATGGTGATTGATGAAGGGTCGTAGGAATTTTGAAGGGACGCTGTATTGAACATTCAAAGAAAGTGAGTTACGCTTTTCAAAATGGCACTCATCCCTTTCTCCTTTCATATGTGTAGCCTGAACTCATTTTGTACATGACACTGTGATCAATGACAGTTACACAATCCTGCTTGTGAATTTACAGTGTCTTTGACACATGCTCTGACATTTTACGCGTCATTTAGCACAATATGCCACGATATGCTCTATATTTCGTTCCTCTAGCATTTGGTTCCTCTTGTTCCTCTAGCATTGAATTGAACACCGTTGTGGGCAAGGAGGAATAGTGTTATCAGTGCGGTTTTGACTGTGCTGAAACTCTAAGGAACATATGAGGAACATATGATGGCTGGAGCCTGTACTGATGGCTGCCCACCATGATCTGTTTATTTTTCTCTCTCGCATCGATGCATAGCCGAGTCACAGTTCAGCTCTCGGTCCCGATCCAGCAGGGAGGACACCGTAGCCCAGAGCAGAATGAATGGCAATGAGCAGAATGAGCAATAGCAATAGGCCCTGACCATATAGTATTCAAACACTTCACTCCCTTCCCTCTTTACTCATGTCTTCCTTGATTACAGATATGGAGGAACTATTGGAAGCTTTGATTGACTGGTTTGGCTGGATCGATAGTGTGAGGGTATGGGAGAATGGATGAGAGGAAGGAAGGAAGGAATTGTATCAACTCCAGGTTGAAACCTTATTAGACAACCCCCTTATTAGACAATCCTATTTGATCCTAATGGATGCAAGTATAACAACCTTATCTAAAATGCCCCCTTCACACAAAAAGGCAAGAACACCACAGCTTGGTTATATCATAGTCCGTTATCATTGCAACCATAAAGGGTGAGAAATGAAAGTCTCACACAGCTCTTTAAAGCCCACATAACATAGGAGTCAAATATTTTTTCCCTCTCTCTTTTCTTTTCTCAGTGTTACAGTGTAAAAGGAACAAGCTCTGGCATGGGTTGTGCCTTCATAACAAGCTTCTCCTCCGCAAAGGAGTGAGCTGCCTTCTATAATGAGCCCTAGTTAAAAACAGTGCATTGCCGTCTGTCGGTTTTCATCTTATATCAATGTCTTGGTAAATCTTCCTTCTCTTGCTAGCGCCTTGCTATACTCGCAAAGCGTTCGCAAAAAAATCTGTGCCCCGGGTCCCATTTCAGATGGTTCCCTTCAGGTTTGTTTCTGGGTAAAAAAGACTTGTAATGTCTACAATGTCCCATTTCGATTCATGGAAAGGTTTGCCTTGTTTCCGTTGGCAACTGCCCCTATCAAACACAGCATGGGGAAGCAGCATGCACTGCATTCAATCATGTAGTTCACTTTTAAATGAGCTTTGGCTTCGCTGTAACCAACGCTCTCTGTTCCTCTCATTAACTTGGTCTCTTTGTGTGCTCCCACGAGATGAGTGGTTAAACTACATCACCTGCAAACAAATAAGTATCTGTCCTGACAGAAATGGCAATTCCTGTGACTTTGAGGATCAAATAAAATGGAGGAAATGGATGATGAGTCGTTACTGTGTCACTTTTGTGAATCCAAATTAAACGGATGCTTTTTTAAACAGATCTTCCAGTTTTTTATGCCAAGCAGTCCCCCTCTGATCGTTTGTCTGATTGAGGGGTGGGTTGAAGGCAAGCGATATCTGCTTTTGAGGTTGGATCCGCAGGCATTAGTAAAGGGACCCATAGAACAGTCTATTTAATTGGCAGATTTCTAAGATCTTTCAGAGGCATGAATGAATAGTTTGGGTTTTTATGGGAGAGGGAGGGGGGTAGAGTATGGAATAACGCTAAGTGACTAAAGTCACATAAAACACTGTATTTAAAAGGTACTAGAATGACCAAACAGTGACAGCTGAATGTCCTGCGCATATACAGTGGGAGCTCGTGTTGCATCTAGTTGAATCTAGTTGATTCTAATGAAAAAGAAAATACACTATTTGACCATCCCCTCCATTTCTGCTCACTTCCATCACTTTCAATAGAGTCTGCGTATTTCCTCCGCATGGCATTTCATCATGGTGCACCCCATTATTTGCCGACGTGCCAAATCATTATTTATCGGACAGATAATTTCTCCAACGGTCTGCTCCGACTTTTTCTTTGAGGGTTGGGATGTTTGTATAATTAAACGTAATTTTGTCTCATGCATCTCCTCTTTTATCACTCGCTGGTTCTCCTGACACATACAAAACAGGACTCCTGCCGGACCAATTATTTCAGCCTGCTCATTGTATGGATAGCTCCTCCATTAGCGCGGCCTTATGGGGAGTTGAGGCGAGTTGAAGCTCAACATGATGCTCGTTAGAACTGACGGGTCTGCCCCTATCATGTGTGTATTCACTTGGTTGAGAGTGAGAGTGCTGTCTCTCATGGGGCCCATTTAACTGAGAAATTTGAAAATATTATAAACAATGTACCTTAGAGTGAGAGTAGTCAATGGATTTTGAAGGTAGCAGTACAGTTGGTAATGACAGCCGGAGTAAAAAAGTCATGAAATCATTCAGACATATTATTCTTATGGTACATCAGTTTTTCTGATAAAGTTCACATTTCTTTAATTACTGTCAATCTCCATTGTCATCTTGTAACACCACAATTATAGAAACATGTCTTCTGGGATAACTAGTTTTTCTTTCAGCTGCAAAATCTTATGTTTGTAAACAATAACAAACAACAATATTTACTATGTTCTTTCACAATGCTATTTTGGACTCGACTCCAGCACACCAGTTTCGATTGCACAAGGTCCTTAATCACAGTTTCTGAAAAGGTGCCATTTTGATGGTACACCGCAGGCTCAGCTTGTTGGACTCCATGACTAAGCTTAGAAACCTACCACAGCATCCATAAAACAACTTCAATTTAGCACCTACAAGTGTTCTGAGGGGAAAGCAGTGGAAGTTGACATTTTGGCAGCGAACATTCACAGAACATTCACAGGGACACGAGTAAGATATAAGGCTCAGTCCGACGAATAAGAACACACTGAATAATGTTCCTCGTGCTGCCATGGAAACCAAGGGTTGGTCGTAGCAACCGTGAGACAGTACTAGACTGTACGGTACTAGACTGTACTGTACTAGACTGTACGGTAATAGAATGTACAGTACTAGACTGTATGGTACTAGACTGTACTGTACTATATTGTAGTGCTGTAACAAAAGTTAGAGGTATGACCTTGGGTCAAATATGATGCTGAAGCTCTAGATGTCTAAACCAGGCTGTAAGATAAGTGGCAGACAATTTGCTTAACAGAGGTTCGGTATAATGAAACAGTGGAATTTCTCCTGTTTCCACTTGAGTTGGCCTGGTGTGTTTAATAGAAAGGTAAAGGGTCAAACAAGATGGAGTTTCTAGAATGCGATTCCTTCTTTCTCTGTCTCCATTTCTATGTAACAAACAGGCAATTCCACAATAACAGAGTGATGCTGAGCCTCAGTGCAGATGCAATGATAACAGAATGACGGCACAAACAGCATAAACCGTCATTCCGTTACCAAACTTGCATCTGCAGTGCTCTTCAAGGAAATGTGTTTTGTAAAATCTTCAGTGGAAATTGTTAAAAGTAGTACTTGTTCATAGTTGTATGGTTTGTTTAACTTTGAAATCATTGATTTTGGTTTGACACATTTTAAAGCGAAAAATCTGAGTCTTAGCATAATTTTGTTTCCATGGAATTGCCCAAAGTCTCCACTCCCCACCCATAGACCTAATGTCATCTAATATTTTCTATAAATTGAGGGCACCATAGCCTACAGGTATCTACAGTGTATTTCCCTTCATCTGGTACTCTAAAGTTGAATATGTTTCAGCTTTTGACATTCGTTTTCCTCATCAAGTGATGACAGGCTTTGGGGTGTAGGTGTATTGCTGAGAGAAGCTGAGAGAGGCACAAAAAAACCTACAACAAAAAACACCAAAAGCTACTAAAAACAAAAACGCTCTCTCCAGCTGTCCGCAACCTTCACTCCAGGTGAAAGAATAAATTAGATCTGAGGACTGGTGCAGCTGAGTGACAAACAGAGAGAAAAACAGACGGCCCATCTAATTGAGTGAAGCCCGGTAAGCCTTGCTGTGTGCGCCCAGTGCTATCGGGAAGTACTGACGCTTCAGAAATGACCACAGCTGGTCGTAATGCCCCTGTCAGACATCAATCAGTGGGCGAGCATCATTACGGACATGCCGAACGGGGTGATGGGATGCTTTCTGAGTTAGATACTTCTGCTCGGCTGCTGGTCTGGAGACCATTTCACAGTTTCCTCAGGGTCTACACTCCCCTTGCGTTATGTACTCACGGGTTACTGCAGAGAGGCCAGGATTTAATTGGTTATTTGGTTAACCTTCAATCTGTACTTTTTAATTTAAAACCGTGAAACGACAGCCAAGTCAAATGTAATTTATTTGAACCCTCAATTTGGGAAAGTAGTCTAAACTCATACAGAGAGATGAACTGCTGTCTTCACAAAAACGTGTGGCAAAGAATGGCAACTACGTCTCCAAATTCAACCACCAACATTCTTCAAGTAAAACATTGTTATCTCAATCAACATCAGCAGCTACATCTAAGCCATCACCTTATGCATTCAAATTTATTCAGAACCAATTATTTCCTCTCCCTGTTGACAGTAATTAATCAAAATCGTCGGTTTCCCATTCCTTACAACCTGTAGGGAGAATGAAGCAAAACACAGAAACAAACGATTTGTGCATTGACCAAACAAGTTGGCTTCTGCATCTTACTTATCAGTCAACTGATTAACATCCTAACCCCTGCCATATCAATCCACCATCCACCTGCCCCCTGCAAAAATGCCCATTCTATCAATTAGCGAGCTGCCACTGTGAATGAAAACAACCACATAGTGGGGCCAGACACAATTAGACAGAGGGAGGGTGAAGTTGCTGGTGAGGGACATTTACATTATTGAAAGAGACTTTGAGAAGCTCAGCCTGCCCAGAAAACCAAGCTCTTATTCGACCTGACCCTAGAGTCACTGCCAAATAATGATCTAATGCGAGGAGCCAAGTTACAAAATGCAATACCTACAAAGTGGCGTAATGTGTCACTCGGCATCAGAAACCTTGGCCAAACAAGGAGGATTTGTCTCGTCAGCCCTCCTCTTGTTTCATCATCCTTAATCCTGCACAATGGTCTGGGCATGTAGATGGGACACCTATTAGCTGAAGCTGCCTCAGAGCGAATCCCGACACTAACATAGAGAAAAAGTTGCCCTAAAAAGGACTATAGAGCCCCAGGCGCAAAGAAAATTGAAGGAAAGTTTAGATGTAAGACAGATAAGGGAATTAAGGTACAAAACACAAGCACAGAGATGGAATAGAGGATACTTTTTTAACATCTGTCCCGTTGTTCAAGTTTCAAGTTTTATTAGTCATATAGTATGTACAGGATATACATGGTATACACCGTCCAACGAAATGCATACTTGAAGGTTACTTCTTACTTGCAGGTTCCTTTTTAATTGCAGGTTCATTATAGTGTCTGTGAGTGGATGGGCAGCGCCATCGAGGCCAACTTCTTCTATGAGTTGGTAAGAAAAACTGAAAGGGTGCATACTGCCACCTGGAGTCTGTTGTTTGATCAGGTATAAAAACCAAGGTTGGCAATTTACTGCCACCTGCAGTTACGGAATGTTCTCTCACAACTATAATTCATTGGTTGATCTCTCCTTAAACCTGTATGAAATTACGTGATCCTCCCTTAACCCATAGGAGGTCACACCCAGTTGACTACTTTAAAATGGTGGAAGCCCTCATTGGCAATGTCACTGCCAAAATGGGATTTATCCATCTAGACTCCTCTATCAGTCTCTATGAACAAAACACTGCAGGACTTCCTCCAGAGACAGGAGGTAAACAGGAAGTGGAAGTGATTGAAACATAGACAATATAATGCAGCGTTTCCCAAACTCTGTCATTGGGACCCCGAGTGGTGCCCATTTTAGTTTTTGCCCTAGCACTACACAGCTGATTCAAATACTCAAAGCTTGATGATGACTTCATTATTTGAATCAGCTGTGTAGTGTTAGGGAAAAAAACAAAACGTGCAGCACTTGGGGTCCCCAGGACCGAATTTGGGAAACCCTGATATAAGGCCTCCCGGCAACACTCACCTAATGTCCACAAATCAATCACGAAGTAGAAGATCTGCATTACAATAGCAACAATTCAAGCTTCATGAATTGGTGTCTTAGTGAATTGGTATGATTGTTTACAGGAGAATCATCAGACAGGGAATTAATAAAAAAAAGTTTTTGCCACAGGAAGAAGACAACAAATGAACAATATAAAAGCTGGAGTCGTTCTTTGTGGTTGGCACTCTCTCACTTTAGTCTCCACTAGTCCCAGAGGCATTCAATTGAAGCACAATAAAAGTCAACTCCGTAATAAATTGTCTCAGTTTACCAGAAGCTTAGAGTAAAAATGCTGTCTGAAGGGCCACTGGCAAATATTGAAAGGGAACATAAATATTGTTTCATTATATAACTGCAGCCACTTAGAGCCCTGCTCACTTTGGTTTTCCCCTTGATTTACAATGAGTCCGTTCGTTGTTCAGAACGGGTTGTTCAGCCAACCTACCTTGCTCCTTTCTCCTCTGCTACTAAATAACATACAAGTATATGCTCTTTCATGGGAAATGTCTCCAGAAATCCCAGGTTATTGTAGTGTCGCTGCACATAGGTCTATCTCTGTATCGTCTGAGCACAAACAACAACATCTCGCTCAGCATCTTGGGCTGGTGAAATGTCACCTCGAGGCTCGCCATTTCCCAAGCTCATTTAGTTTATTACAGAAAGTGTCTATCGCAAGGGAGGCCACAACAAATGGGGGAAAAAAACACAACGCGCTACTATCAATCTCGAAGGGTGGCTCCCGCGCCTAATATAAAGGGGAGTAAGACAGATTCATAAAATGGTGGAGAGGGTAGGGAGCACTGATGATGTCAGCGAGTCTTGAGGAAATGACATGGTGGAGTTACACGGCACCGGAGGCGGCAGTGGGGGTATACTCTCTCCTCGTCTGCAGTCGGAGAGCTCCATAAACATGCCAGGCACAGTGCCGCTTCTCTCCTAAATTGTTTTCCCTCCGTTTGAAACGACCGTGATGATTGCATTCTCACACTCCATTGTAAAAACAGATAGTCCCTGGAAGAAGCCATCCTTTTGTGGCAGAGTTGCGGAATCTGAATTGTCTGTCAGGCAAACTATGAAAGTCAGAACAATGGATGTTTTTCCTGTATAAATACTAAGATGAAAATAATTTAGTGGTATCTTATGTAGCTATTCTGGCACTGTGTCAATCATTCTTTAAATAGGAAAATTGGAATATTGCCAATATAAATCATTGTTTAATGGTGCGAATAGTCTGGCTAGCCATTTGACTAGATGTTCAGAAGTAGAAGCTGTTTAGAAGCCTCTTGGACCTAGACTTGGCGCTCCGGTACCGCTTGCCGTGTGGTAGCAGAGAGAACAGTCTATGACTAGGGTGGCTGGAGTCTTTGACAATTTTTAGGGCCTTCCTCTGACACCACCTGGTATAGAGGTCGTGGATGGCAGGAAGCTTGACTACCTTCTGTAGTGCCTTGCGGTCGGAGGCCGAGCAGTTGCCATACCAGGCAGTGATGCAACCAGTCAGGATGCTCTCGATGGTGCAGCTGTAGAACCATTTGAGGATCTGAGGACCATTGCCAAATCATTTCAGTCTCCTGAGGGGGAATAGGTTTTGTCGTGCCCGCTTCATGACTGTCATGGTGTGCTTGGACCATGTTAGTTTGTTGGTGATGTGGACACCAAGGAACTTGAAGATCTCAACCTGCTTCACTGCAGACCCGTGGATGAGAATGGGGGAGTGCTCAGTCCTCTTCGGCCTGTAGTCCATAATCATCTCTTTTGTCTTGATCACGTTGAGGGAGAAGTTGTTGTTCTGGCACCACAAGGCCAGGTCTCTGACCTCCTCCATATAGGCTGCCTCGTTGTTGTCGGTGATCAGGCCCACCACTGTTGTGTCAAGAACAGGGAGTACAGGAGGGGTCTGAGCACGCACCCCTGAGGGGCCCCATTGTTGAGGATCAGCGTGGTGGATGTGTTGTTACCTACCCTTACCACCTGGAGGTGGCTCGTCAGGACGTCCAGGATACAGTTGCAGAGGGAGGTGTTTAGTCCCAGGGTCCTTAGCTTATTGATGAGCTTTGAGGGCACTATGGTGTTGAACGCTGAACTGTAGTCAATGAATAGCATTCTCACATAGGTGTTCCTTTTGTCCAGGTGGGAAAGGGCAGTGTGGAGTGCAATAGAGGTTGCACATTTAACATGCTGATAGAAGTTTGGTAAAACTAATTTAAGTTTCCATGCATTAAAGTCCCCAGCTACTAGGAGCGCCGCCTCTGGGTGAGCGTTTTGTGTTTGCTTATGGCGGAATACATCTCATTCAATGCTATCTTAGAGCCAGCCTCTGACTGTGGTGGTATGTAACAGTTACAAAGATTATAGATGAAAACTCTCTTGGTAGGTAATGTGGTCTGCAGCTTATCATGAGAATCTCTACCTCAGGCGAGCAATAGCTTGAGACTTCCTTAGATATCGTGCACCAGCTGTTGTTTACAAAAATACTTAGACGCCGCCCCTTGTCTTACCAGATGCCACTGTTCTATCCTCCCGGTACATCGTATAACCAGCCAGCTGTATGTTCATATTGTTGTCGTTCAGCCACGACTCCGTGAAGCATAAGATGTTACAGTTTAATCTTCCCAATAACTCGTCCTTTTTATTGTCCAAAGATTGCATGTTTGCTAGCGGGAGTGGGTGTTTATTCAATCGCCTCCGACTCCTCAGAAGGCAGCCCGCCCTCTGGCCTCTCTTTCTCCGCCTCCTCTTCACGCAGATCACTGGGGTCGGGGCCTGTTTCCAAGGGAGCCGTATATCCTCCACCTCGGGCTCGTCAGAAAGAAGAAAAAGGATTCTGCTAGTCCGTGGTGAGTAATCGCAGTCCTGATGTCTAGAAGTTATTTTCGGTCATAAGAGATGGTAGCTGCAACATCATGCACAAAAACAGTAAAAAATATAAGTTACAATCAACGCAGATAAATGAAGAAAAACACACAATCGGTTGGTGGCACGTAAAACGTCTGCCTTCTGCTCCGGGCCCATCTCACATCAGCCTGGAGGTGTGTTTTTGGGTCATTGTCCTGTTGAAAAACAAATGACTAAGCGCAAACCAGATGGGATGGTGTATCGCTGCAGAATGCTGTGGTAGCTATGCTGTTCTACTGGTCTAATCTCTACTGCTCGTGTTTCTTGGCCCAAGCAAGTCTCTTCTTATTATTGATGTCCTTTAGTAGTGTTTTCTTTGCAGAAATTTGACCACGAAGGCCTGATTCACGCAGTCTCCTCTGAACAGTTGATGTTGAAATGTGTCTGTTACTTGAACTATGAAGCGTTTATTTGGGCTGCAATTTCTGAGGCTGGTAAGTCTAATGAATGTATCCTCTGCAGCAGAGGGAACTCTGGGTCTTCCTTTCCTGTGCCAGTCGTCATGAGAGCCAGTTTCATCATAGCGCTTGATGGTTTTTGCAACTGCACTTGAAGAAACTTTCAAAGTTCTTGAATTGGATTGACTGACCTTCAGTATTCAAGTAATTATGGATACATATTTTTTCTTTGCTTATTTATTTAAGCTGTTCTTGCCATAATATGGATTTTGTATTTTACCAAATAGGGCTATCTTCTGTATACCACCCTACCTTGTCACAACACAACTGAGTGGCTCAAACACGTTAAGAAGGAAAGAAATTCCACAAATTAACTTTTAACAAGGCACACCTGTTAAATACATTCCAGGTGACTACCTAATGAAGCTGGTTGAGAGAATGCCCTATGATTTATCTCACTGTTCATGTTAATCTTGACGTTGAACCAATTGAGAATATCCATGATAATGTTATGTCACACCATAATCCTTTTTCTAGGCAACCACATAGATTACCGTGGTTTGATACTTGTGGCACACAACATAGAAGTGAATTGTCCCGTACCTCATCTGACGGCAAAAAAATTATAATTTTTGTTCAATCTGAAATGTAATCCTTGGAAGGTTACTCAGCATGGCTTCTGTTACATAAAATGAAATGAGTCCACATTGTGCTCCTGTGTTCAATTTGGTAATGGAAGTGCCGGGAATTCTTCTCTAGTTGAGTCAGAATGGAATGAGAACATATGCATCATTTAATGCTTTGTCACAGGCCCCAAAGGAAGCTTTATCAGTAGGCTTGGCCGTTCATCTTCTTAAGTGAAACCGCCACTAACACAGAGTAGTTTAGGCTTTCTGTTAAAATAATCCCGCCGAATATCTCTGTGCATATTTCAGTCAGAGGTAGATGAGAACCAATGCAGTATGATGATAACCAATAGGCTGCCTCACATCACCACTCCAAGTAATCATCAGAGTTAGCATAGATTGTACGTCATTGCAAATAAAGCCGCTCCTTGTTTCTATGGAGAGAAAATTATATATTAAGTTGCATATTCAGCTCGGAAACCTATGAAGGTAATTCATAAGACACATTTCCACTGGACAACTGAATTATATTATAAATATTGACTCTATTGTATTCAATTATGTTCTATTCTCCCCTATTCCATTCTATTATATTCTTTAACGAATCATACTAGTGTCGAGAATCGCTTGCCCACATCATCAAACGAGTCAGTGCCAAGCTCAGACTAAAACTTATCTGTTCCTTTTAAGAGGGGTCCATTGCAGATATTTGAGACCGGGTAAACTGAGACATCAGACAGGGATTAAATCAGCAGCTCTCTGACCTTTGGTGACCGTTGCTCACTACCCAGCCATCTGGAGAGAGCATCTTGCTCGCCACACCAGGACCATGTCAGTAGAGGGAAGTCAACATCGCTATCTCTTGTATAATTTCATGTAAAATAAATAGCATTTTGCATTCGAAGTGGAAAGCAATTTCCCACCTTGACACACCCTTGACTCTTGCATGGTCTTTTTTCCTCCAATCCCTTTCATCTTGGCCTTTGAAGAGTGGAAGAAGGGGTTGTTGTGGAGGTTTCAAACATGCAGATCTCCCTAGAAGTGCTCTCTGATTGGTGGTCACAGCAACAACAACAAAAAGGGCACTTTGCATTCCGGAGATATGTTACTTCATTCTTGCATTTTTACATTGCCTCACCTGACAGATTGACCTCAAGGTTAAAGGAGCCTTGAATAAGTTTCAACCATGTACATCATACTTCATCAAGCCCTCTCAGATTGGTGGTCATGGAGAAAAGAGACTAGGAGCGAGGGAGATTTGGTACCAGCTTGAACATTATCTTTGTTTCTTTCCGAAATGAAAAAGTGAAGGATAACTGTCAAGACAGGATTAATTGTAGTCTCCTGGAAAGAGGAAAACAAAAATTGAGATATTATGAATTGGAGCCAGGATTCCACTGCTGCTAACTGTATCCTTCCTTCTGTCTGCATCTGTCTTGGAGCTTATCCCTCAATTGTGGCCTTCCGTAGTGTCAAAACTCCCCAGCCTCTCAATCATTTCCATGGGCGAACCCATCACTCACACAGCCATGTTTGTATTGGATGTCTAGACACACAGTTTGCCAAGGGACTAGAGTTCTGCAGAGCAGAGGTGGGAAGCACCACCACTTAACATCTCTCAAACCACAGAGATCTGTCCAATCACAGCAGCCACAGCTTGTCATTGATTCTGATTGAATGAAAATTGTTTCTATTCAGATGTGGAAGTACAGAGTCATGTGGTGGTGTCAGGCTGCATGGTGGTATCTTTCTTTAACTATCCCTCTCCCCCTGTGGTAGTTTTAAATATAAAAGTACCTGTCTAGCCTAAGATTATGAGAGAGAGAGAGAGAGATCTATGCAGATGCAGGCTAGCGTTTCCCTTGGATGCTGCTCGCATTCCATCTCGCACAAAATATGCATGCAAAACTAATGGACGAGTCAACCAGCTCACTGCATATGGCTGACGTTTCCTTAATGAACATCACTTGTATCCCTGCCTAGTGACACACAGGCCGATAATGGTTGATGGGGATCAAGCAGGAAATGTATTTACCTGACATTCTACATTATATGCAATCAGTAATCTTCAAGGATCAATGCATAATTCATTATAGGGAACATGCCAACAATAACTGAACCACGCGTAGGCTGTAAGCGATGGAGACGTTCAATTAGATATTTTCCCTCAATGGAGCTTTCCCTCAATGACATGCACTTATATCATTTTCATCCTGGTAGGACAATATTTCAATTGGAATCGGATCAGTATATCTGTAACTCATACCAATACCACATTGAGGTCATTGAAAATGTCAGCTAGAGGAAAATGTGTTCAAAAGAGGGTTCAAATGTGTGTGTGTTAGTGTGTGCGTGTTGGTGTGCAGAGCGTGGTTGATGTTAGCACTAACGCAGCCAAAATATGGAGGGCCGGGGCCAGCCTTAAAGCCACCCCTCCATGCTCAAATAAGCCTTTGTTTGACCCGGCTCAGAGTGGAGGCATTGCTGTTCATCTCCCAAATCCTGGCCAAGCTGTCTGACAGCAAGCCCTTCTTTCTGGGGGGAAGGTTTGGGGAGTGCACACAGCGGAACCTTTTTTCTGGGACACATTCCAAACGAAGCTACACATATTGGTATGATATGAATAACATTGCATAAACAATCCAAGCGTAAATATAGCCCCACCATATAGCCTCACTGAAAATGTTTCCCTAGAAGCTGCCTTTGTTATACTTTGTGGAGAATGTCTGTTGTTTTGCATTGGTTGTGTGCATGCTTAGGGATATTGGGGTTGAATTCACAACTATGATTGGAAAGATAACTTGCTGCCCCATGAGTCTTGAAGTTGTATTTTGTTTCAGTAGACTTGTCTGTCACTGCAAAACAAATCATACAACCCAAGAATAAATTGACAGTTTCATGAAGAAATGCCTGTTGACATGTCAAAAAAAATATCCAGACATTCAAAATCCTAAAAGATGCTCACATGTTTGATTCATGTGGAATTAAATGTAGTTGTGCAATAGGCTAAACCAGAGCCGACGCCAGAACAAATAAGTTGGACAGACATTTGATTCCATAGGGGGCACATTCTTTTTACGGGACCTCCAAAGGACTCCTTCCATGAGCTCAACTCAGAGTTGGTGCTGCTGCCATCCAGGAAGAGTTACAGAATCCCAAGTGCAAACTGGGAAGGTAAAGAAAAGATTTTGTGCCACGCACCTGTACACTGACCCTTATGAACAAATAAGGAGGACATTAGGTGCATGGGGATGGACCCACCCATTCAGGAACGTGAAATGTGGAATCATGGAGTTAGGGTGGTTCAATAACATTATGTGCAATGCTCAAGGGACCTGGACACTAAGGGGATGTACAATACTGGGTGGGGGGCGAGGGGGGGTCAAACACTTCAAAACCCTGTTTGACTGTCTTTTTGGCTGTTTATGAATGTGTTATTCAATGCGATTCTCCAGGCCAAAATCAAAAATTACACCTAAAGGGTCCATACAATTCAGAATCAAATAGCTAAATTATCCATAGTATGACCATCTTAAAACATTTCCATGTCAGCTTAGAACCCCCCCCACGACTTAGACTTTTAAGAATGAATGTGGCATGAACACAACCAGTCATGATGTTTTCATCTGATTGTCAAACAAATCACTTCAAAAAGTAGGTTACCTTCCCAAAATAATTAATCGAAACAGTGCACTGTGCACCTGCCAACTTTCCTTCAATTCGCAAGTGGCGGAAACTACATTAACTCACCAGATTTTTTTTTTGAGTGAGTTAGACAGCACTCCTCCGTCTTAGTATGTGTAGCCCATGTATCTGATGCTGCCATAAAGATTATGACATGCAATATACTAGTTTTTGACCAGACAGCATCAGATACATGGGCTACACATACTGAGACAGAGGTGCACTGTTTCGCTCGCTCGGATGCTTTATCTGAGATTGATGTGTCTTTCTGTCGGCGTGCATCTCGGTCTGATAAATTATCAATATTTAAATATTTTATTTGGATGGGCAAGGAGGTACGGTAGGGTGGGCCAGGCCCCTTAAGGCCTGCCCATAACGCCGGCCTTGGGCTAAACAAATGTAATCACTCAAGCAAACAAATTCAACCCTGTACCATGTTGAGTGCAAACAAAGTAAGGGGTGAACGCAATTGCATGTTCAAACTACATGGGTAATTACTTTAAAACATAAAATGGTGTCTCGTTCCCTGTGGAATTCTCGGAGGTGAGAAAGGGGCTTCTAGGGAAATCTATTTGGAGATTGGTCTTTTAACAGTATACCTGAGAGCCTAATGAGTGTAGCTCACAATACGACCCAGTCTGTGGCTAAAGAAGGGGGCTATCAACTAGCTCCCATTGGTCCTCGGCATAGCCAATACTGACTGGCTTAGATGTATGGAAATGGTGGTACCTGTGCAGTCAGGAGACAGACATTGCAGGCCTCCTGTGATGGCTATGGGATCAGACATTGCTAGGCTTTTTGGGGTTCTATGTGACTGGGGAAAAGACCCAGAGAATTTTGCATTATGTACATATTGGTCTTTCACCTCTTGGTAGATGAGGTAATATTTTAAGATATTCACACCAACATCTGCAGACTTGTCACTGAGGTCAGATATGGAGAAAATTATTCTATTTGATGTAGAGTCCTATCTAAAGTACTATGAACAAAAAATCCTAGATTGTTGCAAACGGAAGTGAAAAATACTAGTATGTTATAAACACAGTGTCACGTCCAGGCCTGAGTTTTACAGGCTGGCATGTTTAGTTTCGTTTTTGGTGTAGGGTTTTTGGTTCTAGGTGTGATATTTCTATGTTGGATTAATGGTTCCCAATTAGAGGCAGCTGAGTGTCGTTACCTCTAATTGGGAACCATATATATGTTTGTGGTTTTGCACTAGGGTTTTGTGGGTTATTGTTAGGTTCATAGCTTAAGTGTTTAGTCTATGTTATGTTCCGTTGTTTCGATCTTCGTTCGTTTATTGTTTTTTTTCCCAGTTACATTACGTAAATAAAGTATGTATACTGGATACCTCGCTGTGCCTTGGTCCGTCACTCTAGAAGATCGTGACAGAATAATCCACCATAAAAGGACCAAGCAGCGAGAGTACAAGGAGTCCTGGACATGGGAAGAGATATTGGCTGGAAAGGGACCCTGGAAAAAGACAGCGGAGCATCGTCGCCCCAGGGAGGAGATGGAAGCAGCGAGGGCAGAGCGAAGCATGGATAAGGAGAGATATGCTGGGACACGCCTGGCGAGGAAGCCTGAGAGGCACGGGGAGGTTGGCCGTTTCAGGGTGGACTCCTGAGCTAACTCCACGTGCTCTTTGGAGGGAGCGTCGCACTGGTAAGACGCCGTGCTATGCTGTGATGCACACGGTGTCTCCAGTGCGCGTTCATAGACCGGTGCGTCGAAATTCCAGCTCCCCTCATCTGTCGGCTAGGTTGAGTGTGCAGCCTAGAAGAGTGGTGCCGGCTCAGCGCTCCTGGTCTCCGGTGCGCCTCTTCGGACCAGGATATCCTGCACTGGGTCTGCGTGCAGTGTCTCCGGTGCATGTCCACAGCCCGGTGCGCGACATTCCAGCTCCACTCATCTGTCAGGCTAGGGTGAGTGTGCTGCCTGGAAGAGTGGTGCCGGCTCTGCGCGCTAAGTCTCCAGTGCACCTTCTTGGACCGAGATATCCAGCGCCGGCTGTGTGTACGGTGTCTCCGGTTCGCGCCCACAGCCCGGTGCGCGACATTCCAGCTCCCATCATCTGTGAGGCGAGGGTGAGTGAACAGCCGGGTAGAAGGGTGCTGGCTCCGCGCACCAAGCCCCCTGTAGGCTTAGAGAGCCCAGCACGTCCTGTCCCTGCTCCGCACACCAGGCCCCCTGTGCGCATAGAGAGCCCAGCACGTCCTGTCCCTGCTCC
>QNTS01005864.1:34754-55186 GCA_003317085.1 Hucho hucho
ACTATCACGGATTGCTATGGGGCGCAATTGGGCGATATAGGCTTGTACACAATCGCCCAACCTTAACACACACACACACACCCTCTCTGTGTGTGGTTACAGTAGGCTAACATATGTCAATGATTTTAGGAACAGCAGTAACATCAGGCAGGATTTAGGCTACCAACTGCCAAACCAGTTATGGCTCAATTTTGCGTGCAATGATCACGTACCTGCACTGACTGACTGTGTGGAGGCTCATTGATTTAACGTTACGTTAGCCTACATGCTACACTAGCAAATTTGTATATAGCTGTCGGCTATATTAGCCACGATTTACCGTTCTTTGTGCAGCTTCAAAAGTCGAACAAAGTTGGAAGTTGTTGCACCTCCATCTGTAATTTCCTTTGCAAGTTGCAATTCATTTTTTGTTGACTACAGCGTAGTCTTTATATCCGAAAATAGTAATTTTGGGTATCCTTTCCAAGGGCTCCATCTAAATTCACCCGCCGACGTTCCTCTGCACTGCCATGCACAACTTTTTCTCAACTGGCACAATTTGATTGGCTGCTGTCCAATTCAAACTGTAATCCATTAAATGAAGAGTTGATGCGCTACACACTTTTTTTTAGTAGCATCCTTTTTTATATTTCGGCTTGGGGAGGGAATCAAGTCAGGTCGAGTCATAAGGCTCAAGTCCAAGTTAAGTCACGAATCATTGGTGTTAAAGTCGAGGTGTGAGTCATCATATTTTTGACTCGAGTCCAAGTCATGTGACTCGAGTCCACACCTCTGCTGCTGTGCTGTTGTGATGTTAATACACACCAAGAAGCAGAAGCCTCTGAGGACCAGACAAGAGATTAGGAGCGTTGAAGTTGAAGTCGAAAGTTTACATACACATAGGTTGGAGTCATTAAAACTCGTCTTTAAACCACTCCACAAATTTCTTTCTAACAAACTTTAGTTTTGGCAAGTCAGTTAGGACATCTACTTTGTGCATGACACAAGTAATTTTTCCAACAATTGTTTACAGACCGATTATTTCACTTATAAGTCACCTGTATCACAAATCCAGTGGGTCAGAAGTTTATATACATTAAGTTGACTGTGCCTTTAAACAGCTTGGAAAATTTCAGAAAATGATGTCATGGTTTTAGAAGCTTCTGATAGGCTAATTGACATCCTTTGAGTCAATTGGAGTTGTACCTGTGGATGTATTTCAAGGCCTACCTTCAAACTCAGTGCCTCTTTGCTTGATATCATGGGAAAATAAAACGAAATCAGCCAAGACCTCAGAAAGAAATTGGAGACCTCCACAAGTCTGGTTCATCCTTGGGAGCAATTTCCAAATGCCTGAAGGTACCACGTTCATCTGTACAAATAATAGTATGCAAGTATAAACACCATGGGACCACGCAGCCGTCATACCGCTCAGGAAGGAGACACGTTCTGTCTCCTAGAGATGAACATACTTTGGTGTGAAAAGTGCAAATCAATCCCCGAACAACAGCAAAGGACCTTGTGAAGATGCTGGAGGAAACAGGTACAAAAGTATCTATATCCACAGTAAAACGAGTCCCATATCGACATAACCTGAAAGGCCGATCAGCAAGGAAGAAGCCACTGCTCCCAAAACCACCATAAAAAAGCCAGACTATGGTTTGCAACTGCACATGGGGACAAAGATCTTACTTTTTGGGGAAATGTCCTCTGGTCTGATGAAACAAATATAGAACTGTTTGGCCATAAGGACCATCGTTATGTTTGGAGGAAAAAGGGGGAGGCTTGCAAGCCGAAGAACACCATTCCAACCGTGAAGCACGGGGTGGCAGCATCATGTTGTGGGGGTGCTTTGCTGCAGGAGGGACTGGTGGCCTTCACAAAATAGATGGCATCATGAGGCTGGAAAATTATGTGGATATATCTAAGCAACATCTCAAGACATCAGTCAGGAAGTTAAATGGGTCTTCCAACTGGACAATGAGCACAAGCATACTTCCAAAGTTGTGGTAAAATGGCTTAACCTCTCCAGGCACCGGGGCAGTATTCGGAAGTTTGGAGAGTCTGGCATGCCCAAAGTAAAATGCCTGCCACTCAGGCCCAGAAAGTAGGATATGCACATAATTAGTACTATTGGATAGGAAACACTCTGAAGTTTAAAATAATGTCTGTGAGTATAACCGAACTTATACGGTAGGCAAAAAAACGAGGAATTTCTGTCCAGATTTCTTTTTTTTGTGACATGCCCTCACTTTCAATGGCTGCCTATGGGATTCTCTGTAAAATAGGACCCCGATTGCAGTACCTGTGGCTTCCACTAGATGTCAACAGTCTTTAGACAAGGTTTCATGCGTTTATCATGGAAGACAACCGAACAGAAGAAGAATTTGTAAGAGGAGTAAGGAAGTCACTTCAGTTTTTGGTGCGCGAGACCGTGAGCGTGCTCCTCTGTATTTTCCTTTTCAATCATTTAGGATACTATCCGTGTGAAATATAATCGTTAATATACATAAAAGTATACCTAAGGATACATTACAAATGATGTTTGATTTGTTTGGGCAAAGTTGATAGGTATAATTTGAAAGCTTTCTCTTCACTGTACAATGGGCGAGTAGACTGTGGATTTTCTGAACATAACGCGCCAACCAAACGGAGATTTATGGATTTAAACAATGACTTTTTCTAACAAAAGACACATGGATTGTCTTGATTGGACACTTCGGGTTTGCCCTCAGCAGAAGATCATCAAAGGAAAGCGATTTATTTTAGCTTTTATATGTGTTTTGTGAGACCCGCGCTGGTTATGATATTATGCTAATGCATAAAATATGTGAGGTGCTATCCTCAAACAATCAAATGTTGTGCTTTCGCCGTAAAGCCTTTTTGAAATCTGACAACGCTGTGATATTGCCAAGAGTCTAAGCTTTTGAAGACTATGCAACACTTGTATATTGAATTTTGAAATTCCGCCTGCTATATCAGTTCTGTTATACTCACATACATTATTTTAACACTTTTAGAAACTTCAGAGTGTTTCCTATCCAACAGTACTAATTATGTGCATATCCTATTTTCTGGGCCTGAGTAGCAGGCATTTTACTTTGGGCATGCCAGACTCCAAAACCGTCACCTATGCTGCCGCTCCCTAAGAAGTTAAGGACAACAAAGTCAAGGTATTGGAGTGGCCATCACAAAGCCCTGACCTCAATCCTATAGAAAATGTGTGGGCAGAACTGAAAAAGCGTGTGCGAGCAAGGTGGCCTACAAACCTGACTCAGTTACACCAGCTCTGTAGGGAGGAATGGGCCAAAAGTCACCCAACTTATTGTGGGAAGCTTGTGGAAGGCTACCTAAAACGTTTGACCCAAGTTAAACAATTTAAAGGCAATGCTACCAAATACTAAATGAGTGTATGTAAACTTCTGACCCACTGGGAATGTGATGAAAGAAATAAAAGCTGAAATAAATCATTCTCTCTGCTATTATTCTGACATTTCACATTCTTAAAATAAAGTGGTCATCCTAACTGACCTGAGACAGGGAATGTTTACTAGGTTTAAATTTCAGGAAGTGTGAAAAACTGAGTTTAAATGTATTTGGCTAAGGTGTATGTAAACCTCCGACTTTAACTGTATCTCTCTGCTTTCTCTGTCTCTCTTTCTCTTATTCCTCATTATCACTGCTGGTTTATCTGTTGCCAAAGTGGATATCTAAGATGGCTGGTGACGTGAATCCGCTCTGCTGGAACTTGTTTTTGTATTTGACCATTGTGAATAGAGAAGGTATGTTTGAATGATTCAATTAGAAGATGGGAGGGACAGGGGACATACTGTACAAGATGTGTCCAATCTCAAACCCCCCTGCTGTGTTCATTTTTTACTCTAGTCTTCCTCAACCAATCGGCAACTGACAGATAATTAGTAGGATATAACATCGCTGTGTGTGTGTTGTGTTTCCCAAAGCACGCACGCACACACACACACACACACACACAAACACACACAGCATTTGAGCTTGCTTCAGCAGAGCCAGCTATGTGGAAAGACTGGTGGTTTCAGGATGTAATCCTGCCTCTTTGGTGGTGCTTACTCTTTGCCTTGTGATTTGAATGGCAGAGGCTATGGAATTCACAAGAGGGAAGGAGAGACTTCAAAGGTTTGAGATTATTTTCTCAGATCCTTCCCTCAGTGGGGTATCGCCGCAAAACATGACTAGGCAATTGTCTGTCCAGACAGACTTCAGAAAGCATGCCTGAGTCCTTCTCCCTTTTTCCTGAAAGAGGCCTAAAAAAAAGCGGATACATATTGGTGGGTAGACGTTGAGGGAAAATGTGCTGTCTCCAGTTCTGCAAATCAAATGAATTAATGTAGCAATCGCAGCTGTGGCTCATAACAAACACTTCTGTATGCATATCAATATGTTTTTTGGTTGATCAAAATCTTTTGAATCTTGAATCCAAGGCTTGAATCAAACAACATTTTCTCTCTTAACATGTTCAACTATTTACAGTGGGGAAAAAAAGTATTTAGTCAGCCACCAATTGTGCAAGTTCTCTCACTTAAAAAGATGAGAGAGGCCTGTAATTTTCATCATAGGTACACTTCAACTATGACAGACAAAATGAAGAAAAAAAATCCAGAAAATCACATTGTAGGATTTTTAATGAATTTATTTGCAAATTATGGTGGAAAATAAGTATTTGGTCAATAACAAAAGTTTATCTCAATACTTTGTTATATACCCTTTGTTGGCAATGACAGAGGTCNAACTTTTTGGTAAAAACTCAACTCGTCGTGTTTGGAGGACAAAGAACACCATACCTACTGTGAAGCATGGGGGTGGAAACATCATGCTTTGGGGCTGTTTTTCTGCAAAGGGACCAGGACGACTGATCTGTGTAAAGGAAAGAATGAATGGGGCCATGTATCGTGAGATTTTGAGTGAAAACCTCCTTCCATCAGCAAGTGCATTGAAGATGAAACGTGGCTGGGTCTTTCAGCATGACAATAATCCCAAACACACCGCCCGGGCAACGAAGGAGTGGCTTCGTAAGAAGCATTTCAAGGTCCTGGAGTGGCCTAGCCAGTCTCCAGATCTCAACCCCATAGAACATCTTTAGAGGGAGTTGAAAGTCTGTGTTGCCCAGCGACAGCCCCAAAACATCACTGCTCTAGAGGAGATCTGCATGGAGGAATGGGCCAAAATACCAGCAACAGTGTGTGAAAACCTTGTGAAGACTTACAGAAAACGTTGGACCTCTGTCATTGCCAACAAAGGGTATATAACAAAGTATTGAGATAAACTTTTGTTATTGACCAAATACTTATTTTCCACCATAATTTGCAAATAAATTCATTAAAAATCCTACAATGTGATTTTCTGGATTTTTTTTCTTCATTTTGTCTGTCATAGTTGAAGTGTACCTATGATGAAAATTACAGGCCTCTCTCATCTTTTTAAGTGAGAGAACTTGCACAATTGGTGGCTGACTAAATACTTTTTTTCCCCACTGTATAGTCTTTTGCAGCGTTTCCAAAACTCGGTCCTCTGGACCCCAAGTTTAGTTTTTTCCCCAACACTACACAGCTGATTCAAATGATAAAAATGTGATGATTAGTTGTTTATTTGAATCAGGTGTCTAGTGGGGGGGGGTTGAGCGTACCTCCCTCTGTAGAGCCTTGCGGTCCGCGGCGGTGGAGTTGCTGTACCAGGCTGTGATGCATCCCGACAGTATGTACTCAATGGAGCTCCTGTAGAACACTGTGAGGGCCCTCGAGGACAGGCCACATTTTTTCAACATCCTGAGGTTGAAGACTCACTGTCGTGCCTTCTTCACCACAGTGTCTGTGTGGTTTGACTATTTCAGCTCCTCAAAAACTTGAAGTTTTTGACCGTCTCCATGGCGGCATCGTTGATGAGCATGGGGCGTGGCGAGCCTGGTTCCCCCTGAAGTCCACAATCAGCTCCTTTGTTTTGTTGATGTTGAGGGAAATGTTGTTTACCTGGCACCATGCAGTCAGAGTGCCTTCCTCCTCTCTGTAGGCTGTCTTGTCATTGTTGGTAATCAGGCCTACTACTGGCGTGTCATCAGCAAACTTGATGATAGAGTTGGAACTGTGTGAGGTCACGCAGTCGTGTGTATACAGGGAGTGTAGGAGGGCACTGAGGAAGCATCCTTGTTGGGCCCCTGTGTTGAGGATCAGTGTACAGGAGGTATTGTTGCCTACCTTCACCAAGCGGAGATCTGTTTTTCAGGGAAAACAGAAGTTAGGTTTAAAAAAAACTGTATCCCTTAAAACAGGAAACATCCGCTTTCTGCCGACCCGCCGGAGAGTACCCTCAGGGTGGTTTGGTTTTGAAATATTTTGGTTGTTTTTGAAAACCCTCAGACAGGAAATGAAAATCAGCAACTTTCAGCGGGCGGTCCCCTGCTACTTTCTGAACGGTGTAAACCCGAGGTCACTCGTTTTAGCCGCCTTTGGGATATTTGAACCTTGGCACCACTTCTCACTGAGACTTGCTGATTGTTCCACAGTGCAGGGTCATAGAGGAAATCACAGAATAACTGGAATTACATTACAGCTTATTTGGAGGCCAAGGGGTTCCTTGGGATCCATCCATCTTGTGTTTTCTCTTTGAGCCGGGCCGGGGTGAAGCACATAAGGGGATTCTGCAAGGACTGCATAGTAGTCGAAGGTAGAGGCCTAAGCATAAACAATGATAAATAACCCAGTATCATGGCCGGGTCATTGCGAAAGCTACAGTCGATGATGTTACTGCGATGTGATGTGAGAATGAGTGGTGACTTCAATCACGTAGGACTAGATAATAGACATCTCTGAGACATCATTCACAGACAGTAATCCTTTCCAATCTTCCAGAAGAACTACTGTGGTTTAATTTGCATGGGTTGCGTCCACACATATAATGATGAATGCAATGGAGATGTCAGCTAAAGGACACATAATTGGAGACTAACTCTGACTCGTGTATTAGCGCTTATTAATAATATAGCCAGTGCTACATTGCACTCAAACGTTTGTGATACGAGGGTAATGTACTTGTATTACTTATGTGTGTCATCTATTGGTGGTGTTCATTACATGACATGACCATTACTGAAGTGGAAGGCATGTCATACTGGTCCTTTATTTCTCTCTATGGTTTTACACCAGCACATCTCATGGCGGTTAACACATTTACAACCATTATCTCCTTCAACTCAATACATCTTTCAATTATGGGATGATGGCGAGAGAGATGGGCTCAAATAAATGGAGCATGGTGGTTGAAATACTGTATGCTAATTCCCCACTGAAGGCAAGGCGTGTGTGTGGGGCTTTTTCTAGTTGAGGTCCTTCAGGCAAATAGTGAGTGAGCCGTTGACACAACTTATATGCACACAAACACACACTCAGTCCCACACTCACTCACTCACTTACTCACTCACGTTAGAAACACAGTCATACATACAGTACACGTAAAGTCAATATTTGGCAACTTGTTTCATTCTTCCATCCATTGACATGCCATTGAGGGAAGTACCAAGCAACACTACAGAGACTAGCCATGGAGTGAGGCCACGCTACATTTTATGGAACATGTCCTCTGAGGAATATGTTCCCTAGGACCTCATTTTGCTCTTATTCAACAGCTTACAACTAATACGTGAATTATAATAATTGGAAGTACACTCAATCTCATGAGGACAGCTAAAAGCACTTGGATGCCTCTCCTGCCCGAAACCAACCCAACACCCATCCCCTTACAGTGAAACAGCAGCTATGTAAGGCTTGATGTCTGTCATGTCAAGTCACTCCACCTGCAATCTCATCTCTCTCTCTCTTTACATCTTGCTCTCTCTGTGGCTCTCTGTTTCTCTCCTACTCTCTCTCTCTCTCTCTCTCTCTCTCGCTACACTTACTGACTTATCTCTCTCTCTCTCCCTCCATCTCTATCTGCCCCCCTCTCCCCCCCTGACACTGCTTTCCCATTTTATGTAATCTTGTCGGGCTGTGCTGCCACTCCCTCCTCAGTAGTCTCTCAGGGTAGTATGGTACTGTGCTCTGCTCTGCTGAGCGTTACAGAGAGGCCGAGCCAATTGCCAGTTAGATGAGTATCTGGGGCATAACGAGTGGATGGTGGCACTGCATTAACGTTGACGGTAATATGTTCAAACGTTTCAGGAGGGTGGCGTCAGTGTTGTGGCATCCCGCTGCTCTTAATTCAACGTGGAGATCAGTCAGTGCAAGAGGAGGAGGAGCGTTGTGGAGGGGCCTGTCATTAAAGTTGAAGCCACTGATGGTCATGTCACATCGGTGCAGAGGGGCCTGTCTTTATCTAACTGAAACCGTCACACCAACACAAGCTAGTACACACACGCGCAGGCACGTCAAGACATACTCACACAGAAACTCGCACTCGCTCTACAAGTTCCTGACCTTGACCACGGCGGGCGATGACTCATCACATTTATTCCTCCTACTTCCCATTTCTCTGTTCATCTCCCTCTCTCTTTCTGACCCAAAACATGACTTCTCACCAGGAGCTGGAGGAGTCAACAGAGTCAGTGACAAGTGTGTTAATCATATAGGGCTTCTGTGGAGACATAATGGCAATAGAATAGTATGAGGAGAGGACTCATGGAAGCTCTGATTTATTTCTGCCTGTCATTCCACTGCATGGCGTAATTAGCTTTCAGAACGCTATATTTATGCTCACAAATATGTGTTTGGCTGAGACTCCCACTTGAGAAGCAGAAAACAAAAAGGGGGTGTAGCGGGTGAGATGGGGGATGGGGGTGATGCTGTTGTTTCTACAGGCAGTTACCGATAAATAAATAAAATCTTTATGAATTGTCAACCTCAGATAATTGTGGGTTTCCATGGATACTGTTCCCACATATGGTCAGTTTCAGAAGAGAAGGGAAGAGTGGTTACATTAGCATATCATGCAAAACGCACATTCACTCAGTGTCTGATGGTGATATGAGCTACTGCTGCTTCAGAATGGTTACAGTAGAACAGAATATCAGTTCCTGGATCCAAACCGAGTGACGTTTCCATTGCTCTGAGGTTACCGTGGTTACCCGAGAAAGAGATGAAAAAGAATGCCAGAAGAATGCCACTGTTGCTAGGCATGAAGTGAATACATATATATTTATCTGTTTATTTAGCTGTGCTTTTCTACCACCATGCTTTTCTAAAACCTAATGATGAAACTACATTTACAGTAGGGATTTTACGTAATTATATACAGTATATATTAAATAAAGTCTAGGTGTCCATCTCAACACTTTAACCTCCCCAACACTCTGTAGAGCAACTCCAGCTTTATCTTACGAAGGGGAAGTATGATTTATTGATTATACATGGATTTTTTTTCTCCTCCAAGCAATCCATTTGAACTAACCATGCTGATTTTGGTCTTAGTCTGTGTTCACTTTCACACCTTGGCAATTAGATGAATGTTGAACAATCATTGAAGCTCTAAATAATAATAATAATAAAAACATTTTAGGTGATATTGTGACCAATCTGTGAAGCCTTAGATGCTTTGCACTTTAGCCTTGAACACTCCTTCCAACCCTCTTTCTCTGCACCATTTTCCCACAGGTGGTTCTTATGCCTTTCTTTGCTTTTTAATGGGTGAACCCAGGCTGGGATTACCACATCCAGATTATATCAGAATCATGATTGCACGGATAGGATTCTCTCATGCGTGGCAACGGGCTGGTTGATGGATTTCGAGCCTCACCACGCCAAGCGTCAAGGGCACTGCATTTTTCTATGACATAAAGATCTGAGAAAAGAGGAAGGGAGGGAATATACTGCACTATTCTCCTATATCTAAGGAAAATAAATAAGAGCATATCATCTGAGATGAGTCTCACTGTAGTAAAAGCTGTGAAGGGAGATTGGTAGATTAGAAGGAGAATCCCTAAATGATGAAATAGGCCTATTCCAGAATTCAGGGAAGAGAGAAACAATCAGAAGGAATTTTATAGTGGAAACTCACTTTGATCATTACCAAACAAGGTCTGCGATGATAATCCATACCCTGTTGATGTAGCCTATTCAAGTCAATAAAGAGGCCATAGTGCTTCAGTTCACAAAGTGGGGGGATGCCTACGACGTTAGCATTAGCATCCTTTAGCAATAGCCTACTGTGTGGATGTCTATTTGCAGAGCTGAGGGATGTTCCCTCAATGTATTCGTGTCAATTGTTATTGAAACAATTAGCGTGGCGGAGTTTATTGCTTTGTTAAGCATTGCATGCCCTCCATTAGGTTGATGATGGAGTATAGCTAACATGGTTGTTAAGGACACTACCAGACAAATAAGGAAAGAAAATAGGTCCATATTCCACTTCATCAGGTAGCCATCACACACACTGACGTCGTTTGTATATACACTAAACAAAAATATAAACACAACATGTAGTAAGTGTTGGTCCCATGTTTCATGAGCTGAAATAAAAGATCCCACAAATGTTTCATATGTAGCTCTTGATCATAAAAATTCTCTCAAATGTTGTGTACAAATTTGTTTGCATCCCTGTTACTGAGCATTTCTCCTTTACCAAGATAATCCATCCACCTAACAGGTGTAGGATATCAAGACTGATTAATTAGGGAGCAGTGGGGCACTAGCGACCCACATACGACAACATCCGGAAAAACGCAGAGCGCCAAATTCAAAATACAAAAATAGAAATATTAAACATCCATGAAAATACAAGTGTTGCACACTATTCAAAAGCTTAGAATATTGGTAATCTCACAGCGTTGTCAGATTTCAAAAAGACTTCACGGCGAAAGCATAGAATTTGATTGTCTGAGGACAGCGCCCCGCACACATAATCAATTAGCATAATAACATAACCAGCACGGGTGTCACAAAACTCTAAAATCGCTATAAAATAAATCCCTTAGAAGATCTCCCTCTGATGGCAATCCAAAGGGTACCAGCAACACAATAATTGGTCCTTGTGTTCGAAAAGTCCCTCTTTATATCCATAAAGCTCCGTTTGGTTGGCGCGTTTTGTTCAGTAGTCCATACAAGATATAGAAAACATAAATAAGTTACTTACAGTGAGGGAAAAAAGTATTTGATCCCCTGCTGATTTTGTACGTTTGCCCACTGACAAAGAAATGATCAGTCTATAATTTTAATGGTAGGTTTATTTGCACAGTGAGAGACAGAATAACAACAAAAATATCCAGAAAAACGCAAGTGAAAAATGTTATAAATGGAATTGCATTTTAATTAGGGAAATAAGTATTTGACCCCCTCTCAATCAGAAAGATTTCTGGCTCCCAGGTGTCTTTTATACAGGTAACGAGCTGAGATTAGGCGCACACTCTTAAAGGGAGTGCTCCTAATCTCAGGTTGTTAGCTGTATAAAAGACACCTGTCCACAGAAGCAATCAATCAATCAGATTCCCAACTCTCCACCATGGCCAAGACCAAAGAGCTCTCCAAGGATGTCAGGGACAAGATTGTAGACCTACACAAGGCTGGAATGGGCTACAAGACCATCGCCAAGCAGCTTGCTGAGAAGGTGACAACAGTTGGTGCGATTATTCGCAAATGGAAGAAACACAAAAGAACTGTCAATCTCCCTCGGCCTGGGGCTCCATGCAAGATCTCACCTCATGGAGTTGCAATGATCATGAGAACGGTGAGGAATCAGCCCAGAACTACACGGGAGGATCTTGTCAATGATCTCAAGGCAGCTGGGACCATAGTCACCAAGAAAACAATTGGTAACACACTACGCTGTGAAGGACTGAAATCCTGCAGCGCCCGCAAGGTCCCCCTGCTCAAGAAAGCACATATACATGCCCGTCTGAAGTTTGCCAATGAACATCTGAATGATTCAGANTCTCCAGACCTTAATCCCATAGAAAATCTGTGGAGGGAGCTGAAGGTTCAAGTTACCAAACGTCAGCCTCGAAACCTTAATTACTTGGAGAAGATCTGCAAAGAGGAGTGGGACAAAATCCCTCCTGAGATGTGTGCTAACCTGGTGGCCAACTGCAAGAAACGTCTGACCTCTGTGATTGCCAACAAGGGTTTTGCCACCAAGTACTAAGTCATGTTTTGCAGAGGGGTCAAATACTTATTTCCCTCATTAAAATGCAATTCCATTTATAACATGTTTCACATGCGTTTTTCTGGATGTTTATGTTGTTATTCTGTCTCTCACTGTTCAAATAAACCTACCATTCAAATTATAGACTGATCATTTCTTTGTCAGTGGGCAAACGTACAAAATCAGCAGGGGATCAAATACTTTTTTCCCTCACTGTATAAACTTTGTCCAAACAACTCAAACAACATTTCTAATCGATCCTAAGGTACCCTAATATGTATGATAATATTTCACATGGATAATATCCTGGTCGATAGAAAAGGAAAAAACCGAAGCGCGCTCTCTCTGTCACGCGCACTCAACAGTACAGGCCACTCCTGAGTCCACTGACAAAAACAGCTCTTACTCCTTGGTTTTTCACAAAAAAAGCCTGAAACCTTGTCTAAAGACTGTTGACATCCAGTGGAAGCCATAGGAACTGCAATCTGGGAGCTGGATCCCCCTGCTTTGAATAGCATGCCAATGGAAAAGTGTGACATCACAAAATCATTTTCCGCGGGTTTTCGCCTGCCAAATCCGTTCTGGAATACTCACAGACATTATTTTAACAGTTTTAAAAACTTCAGAGTGTTTTCTATCCAATACTACTGCATATCCTAGTTTCTGGGTCTGAGTAACAGGCATTTTACTTCGAGCACGCCAGACTCTCCAAACCTCCGAACACTGCCGCCGCTAAACAGCATGATCATTTCACAGGTGCACCTGCTGGGGACAATTAAATGCCAGTCTAAAATGTGCAGGTTTGTCACACAACACAATGCCACATATGACTCAAGTTTTATCATAGAGCGTAGAATTGGCATGCTGACTGCAGGAATATCCACCACAGCTGTTGCCAGAGAATTAAATGTTAATTTCTCTACCATGTACCAATGTCGTTTTAGAGAATTTGGCAGTACATCCTACCGACTTCACAACCACAGGCCACGTGTAACAATGCCAGCCCAGGACCTCCACATCCGGCTTCTTCACGTGAGGGATCATCTGAGACCAGCCACCTGGACAGCTGTTGAAACTGTGGGTTTGCACAACCGAATAACTTCTGCACAAACTGTCAGAAACTGTCTCAGGAAATCTGATCTGCGTGCTCGTTGTCCTTACCAGGGTCTTGACCTGACTGCAGTTCGCCGTCATAACCGACTTTAGTGGGCAAATGCTCACATTCAATGACCACTGGCATGCTGGAGAAGTGTGCTCTTAATCCCGGGCAGATGGAAGACCGTGTGTATGGCGTCATGTGGGTGAGCAGTTTGCTGATGTCAACGTTGTGAACAGAGTGGTGGTGGGGTTAAGGTATGGGCAGGCATAAGCTACGGACGATGAACACAATTGCATTTTATCGATGGCCATTTGCATGCACAGACATACCGTGACGATATCCTGAGGCCCATTGTCTTGTCATTCATCCGCCACCATCACCTCATGTTTCAGCATGATAATGCATGGCCCCATGTCGCAATGATCTGTACACAATTCCTGGAAGTGTCCCAGTTCTTCCATGGCCTGCATATTCACCAGACATGTCACCCATTGAGCATGTTTGGGATGCTCTGGATGAATGTGTACAACAGCGTGTTCCAGTTCCCGCCAATATCCAGCAACTTCGCACAGCCATTGAAGCTGTCACGACTTCCGCCGAAGTCGGTCCCTCTCCTTGTTCGGGCGGCGTTCAGCGGTCGACGTCACCGGTCTTCTAGCCATCGCCGATCCACTTTTCATTTTTCCATTTGTTTTGTCTTTGTTTTCTACACACCTGGTTTTCATTCCCCAATTACATGTTCATGTATTTAACCCTCTGGTTCCCCCATGTTTGTGTGTGTGATTGTTTCTTGTTCCTTGTCGGTATAATTCCGGCTGGTATTTTCGCCTGTGTGTTTTGGACACGTTGTATTTTGTTTACCTTGTGCCGTATTGAGTAAATACGTTGTTCACTCATCTCTGCTCTCCTGCGCCTGACTTTATGCACCAGCTACACACACCGACCTGACAGAAGAGGAGTGGGACAACAATTTATGTGAACATCAATGCGAAGGAGATGCATGAGTCAAATGGTGGTCACACCAGATACTGACTGGTTTTCTGATCAACGCCCTACGTGACCAAGAGCTGAATATCTGTATTCCAAGTCATATGAAATCCAGAGATTATGGCCTAATGAATTTATTTCAATTGACTAATTTCCATGAACTGTAACTCAGTAAAATCTTTGAAATTGTTGTATGTTGCATTTTATAATTTTTTTTCAGTGTACATTATACGCTGCTAAAACTGCACAGTACTTCCTCACTTAGAATGTGCTTAGTAAGCAGCAATAACCTCTCAGTGTTGTATTCAGATACTTAAAAGTTGTTTTCCCTGCATTCATCCTTCTCAAAGTCAAAGCAGAAGTTGTGAGACATCAGAAGTTCAGCTCACAGTTCCTAAGTGGGGACTAACATATTTTGACATGCTGGATTTTCCGAAATCCCAGTGAATCCTGGTAAACAACACCATTGTCACGGGAAAGAAAGGATTTTGAAAAGACAGCCTTCCATCATGTATTTCATTGCTATTGAGCAATGACAATGAAAAGCTCACATCATAAAAACATTTTAAAACCAGAATGTCATTGTCAGAGACTGTGACACTATGCTGACAATGCCAACATATCTACTTAACAAATAATAACTGTGGTTCAATGCTTGTATTTTCACAAATAGTCTCAGATTAGGATTGATGATCTAGGATCAAATCCACCCATATGAAAAAGTGTGAAAATGTATGCACTAACTACTGTAAGTCCTCTGGATAAGAGTGTCTGCTAAATAACTAAAATGTAAATGCTATCATTTTGATTTAAAAGTAAAAAATATTCCTTGATCTGCGCTTCTACACTGAGATGCTTTGTGAATATGGGCCCTGATCTATCACTAATAAGTAAGGGCAAAAGGTATGTTTCATCATACATTCAAACCTACCCATAGTACCTGGACCATAGACATGTAATCTGTGGACCTTGTAAACTCTGTATTTTATCCAGTGCATCGTCAATGTGGCTTGCACATCCTGCAACTATGCCCCTCAGATATCTGTTCATCCACTCAGTTACACGACTCTGTAAAACCAATTAGCTATACAAAGACCAGCCATCGCTAAAGGACATGCCACCCAGTCATCTCACTATCGCCTGAGGGTCACTCATCATCACCATGTTGGACTCCAGCTATCTGATTGCAAAAAGCCTAGCCACTGCCCGAGGACCTTTACCACCTACAAACAACAACTTCATGGGTGAAAGCTTTTCACAATACAGACACCATGGTCAAAAGGATTGATTCTTTTTCCGTCCTTTGTATTAGTTTGGGTGTTCGGAACTGTAAAGAAATGAATGCACGTAGGTCTCAAGGTATGTACTGTATGCTGGTGTAAATACTGAATCCACGACCCGTCGCTGTCTTCTGGTGGACATACTGTTGTTTATTCGGGTCATTTTTTTATTCATTCAATGACTCATCTGAAACTGAGAAGATGTCTGGTTGAAGCAAAGGTGTTGGATGAATCTGAATGCTCAATATTCACAGAAACGGCAGGAGTCAAGGACACTGATGATATCGAAACAAAAAAAGGTAGCAGACAATTTTTTGGGGGTCTTTTGGCCTGTTCTTTCAAGTTTTTTAGAGGCATCAGCAAGATCCTAACAAAGACAGCAAAATGAAAAACTTGGTCGAAAAACAACAAGCTTATGCCTCTGCTTCTTAGCTTCCTTTGCATTGGATTTCCAACTGCATGCCAGTTAACATGTTATTGGATAAGCACTTATCGAGGTAAAAAATATGTATGGATTGAATTCACTTAGGGCTTTGTTAGATGGATGTGGAATCAGACAAGTTAGTAGTTTGGCAGTTTCATATCCCTTCCCTTGTATAATACATAAGACTGTTGGGCAGGCAGGTAGCCTAGTGGTTAAAAGTATTGGGTCAGTACCTGAAAGGTTGCTGGTTTGAATCCCTGAGCCGAATAGGTGAAACATAAGTCAATGTGCCCTTGAGCAAGGCACTTAACTGTAATTGCTCCTGTAAATCACTCTGGATTAAAGTGTCTGCTAAAATGTATGTTGTCAAATCCATTGTGTCTTGGTGACTGATTTTCAAAACAATTTATGTTATTATCTGACGATAGTCCTAGTAAATGTTCTTCAGCATGTCAACAAATAGAGGCTGTTGACCTCTACGTATATACATGTACAGTCGTGGCCAAAAGTTTTGAGAATGACACAAATATTAATTTTCACAAAGTCTGCTGCCTAAATTGGTATGATGGCAATTTGCATATACTCCAGAATGTCATGAAGAGTGATCAGATGAACTGCAAAGTCCCTCTTTGCCATGCAAATGAACTGAATCCCCAAAAACACATTTCCACTGCATTTCAGCCCTGCCACAAAATGACCAGCTGACATCATGTCAGTGATTCTCTCGTTAACACAGGTGTGAGTGTTGACGAGGACAAGGCTGGAGATCACTCTGTCATGCTGATTGAGTTCGAATAACAGACTGGAAGCTTCAAAAGGAGGATGGTGCTTGGAATCATTGTTCTTCCTCTGTCAACCATGGTTTCCTGCAAGGAAACACATGCCGTCATCATTGCTTTGCACAAAAAGGGCTTCACAGGCAAGGATATTGGTGCCAGTAAGATTGCACCTAAATCAACCATTTATCGGATCATCAAGAACTTCATGAAAAGCGGTTCAATTGTTGTGAAGAAGGCTTCAGGGCGCCCAAGAAAGTCCAGCAAGCGCCAGGACCGTCTCCTAAAGTTGATTCAGCTGCGGGATCTGGGCACCACCAGTACAGAGCTTGCTCAGGAATGGCAGCAGGCAGGTGTGAGTGCATCTGCACGCACAGTGAGGCGAAGACTTTTGGAGGATGGCAGCAAAGAAGCCACTTCTCTCAGGAAAAACATCAGGGACAGACTGATTTTCTGCAAAGGGTACAGGGATTGGACTGCTGAGGACTGGGGTAAAGTCATTTTCTCTGATGAATCCCCTTTCTGATTGTTTGGGGCAACAGGAAAAAACGTTGTCCGGAGAAAATAAGGTCAGCGCTACCATCAGTCCTGTTTCATGCCAACAGTAAAGCATCCTGAGACCATTCATGTGTGGGGTTGCTTCTCAGCCAAGGGAGTGGGCTCACTCACAATTTTGCCTAAGAACACAGCCATGAATAAAGAATGGTACCAACACATCCTCCGAGAGCAACTTCTCCCAACCATCCAGGAACAGTTTGGTGACGAACAATGCCTTGCCAGCATGATGGAGCACCTTGCCATGAGGCAAAAGTGATAACTAAGTGGCTCGGGGAACAAAACATTGATAGTTTGGGTCCATGGCCAGGAAACTTAATACCATTGAGAACTCAAGAGGCGGGTGGACAAACAAAACCCCACAAATTCTGACAAACTCCAAGCATTGATTATGCAAGAATGGGCTGCCATCAGTCAGGATGTGGCCCAGAAGTTAATTGACAGCATGCCAGGGCGGATTGCAGAGGTCTTGAAAAAGAAGGGTCAACACTGCAAATATTGACTCTTTGTATCAACTTCATGTAATTGTCAATAAAAACCTTTAACACTTGTGAAATGCTTGTAATTATACTTCAGTATTCCATAGTAACATCTGACAAAAATATCTAAAGACACTGAAGCAGAAAACTTTGTGGAAATTAATATTTGTGTCATTCTCAAAACTTTTGGCCACGACTGTATATATTTTTTCTTCACATGTTTGCTATGCTTTTGTGAAGTCTGACTTAAAGGTATGGTGGAGTTAGATATACTTGTTTAATTTTTGTAGTTGTATGATGACTTTGTTAGATCAGTTGCATGGTAGTACATTTTTCTGCGGTGTTGATGGCAAATGCCATTGTTGGTCTCATACTGTAGTAAAGCAACAGTTTAAAATGTCAAGCTATTCTGAATGCTTCTCTGGAATATCCTTTTAAATGTTTTTCAGGGATTTATAAAACATTTAAAAAAATTACGATTGGCCTTAGAATACCATATAAAACCTTAACTGACAAAAGACATGAGCAATAGCCTTCACAGGAAAATCAAGCTCTTTCCAAATGATGCATTAAATAAGAAATATAAGAAATATAAAAAAACACATAAGAAATAAAACACACAATAATGTCCAAAGAGTACCTAATCGATGGATTTCAGGTACAGGATAGGAGGAAGGGGTATATTCCATTAATGTCCACACTACAGTAATGAGATGTCTTGCTATTAACATCTCATCTTTGACCAACCTCAGCAGCTGGTTGTAATGATTTTAGATTTCCATGTCAGTTTAAATAAATACACATGCATTTTGCCATGAAGCATGATGATCACAAGCCATTCCAAACAGACATCCCTGGTTGAGATACCAGCTTAAAAATTTCAAAAATGTTTGAATTAAAGATCCACGTTGGAGGATTCCTCTTTGTACACCTCTAACTAGGTACTTATCCTTTCTAGAATCATCCCTGTGGCAAACAAGACGTTGGTAAAATCAATCGTCATGTTTTAGTCTGTATTTTTACTGCTCTGGTGAGATTGGATCTGGAGAGAAGCTTGACAGATCTATTTTCTTGAATGACAGAGATCAATAGAAATTAACACACTACATATTAGTGTCTAGCTTTATTTTGAGTCCTTTTACACTGTCAGGTTTTTAAGTTGTTAAAATTAACCTTTTTTTATAATATTTACTCATAAATAGTGTAATGTATTGTACTAATAAAACATAATAGCATGGTAGTAACATATACAGTGCATTCTGAACATTTTCACATCCCTTGACATTTTCCACATTTTGTTGTGTTACAGCCTGAATTTAAAATGGATTCAATAGAGATTTTTTTTTACTGATCTACACACAATATCCCATAATGTTAAAGTGGAAGTGTGTTTTTAGAAACGTTAACAAATTAATAAAAAAGGCAAAGCTGAAATGTTTTGAGTCAATAAGTATTCAAACGTTTTGTATGGCAAGCCTAAATAGATTCAGGAGTAAAAATGTGCTTAACAAGTCACATACTAAGTTGCAGGTTCTCACTCTGTGTGCAATAATATTGTTTAATATGATTTAAATGACTACCCCATCTCTGTACCCCACATACACAATTATCTGTAAGGTCCCTCAGTCAAGCAGTGAATTTCAAGCACAGATTCAACCACAAAGACCAGGGAGGTTTTCCAATGGTTTGCAAAGAAGGGCACCTATTGAATATCCCTTTGAGTATGGAGTTATTAATTACACTTTGGATGGTGTATCAATACACCCAGTCACTACAAAGATACATGTACCCATCCTAATCATGATTTTGAAACAATTACAGAGTTTAATGGGGCGGCAGGTAGCCCAGTGGTTAGAGCGTTGGTCCAGTAACTGACAAGGTAAAAATCTGTTGTTCTCCCCACTGTTCCCCGGTAGGCTGTCATTGTAAGTAAGAATTTCTTCTTAACTGACTTGCCTAGTTAAATAAAGGTTACACACATTTAATGGCTGTGATAAGATATAACTAAAGATGGATCAACAACATTGTAATTTCACCGCAATACTAACATAAATGACAGAGTGAAAAGAAAGAAGCTTGTACAGAATAAAAGTATTCCAAAACATGCATCCTGTTTTAAATAAGGCACTGAAGTAATACTGCAAAAAATGTGGCATAGACATTAACTTTAACATTAATGTTAAAGTAAAAAAATGTGGCATAGACATTTACATTAATGTGGCATAGACATTAACTGAGTGCCACTCTTCATATTTTCAAGCATGGTGTTGGCTGCATCATGTAATGGGTATGCTTGTCATTGTCAAGTATTAGGGAGTTTTTTAGGATAAAATAAACAGAAGAGAGCATCCATTCTATTCCCACTTTTTAACACAACAAAGTGTGGAAACAGTCAAGGGGTGTGAAAACTTTCTGAAGGCACTGTATGCTTTGGTAATTGTACAATATAGTATATCTGATAGGCTACTTCCGGCGCCGACAGAGATGGCAGCCTCGCTTCACGTTCTCAGGAAATCATGCAGTATTTTGTTTTTTTATGTATTACTTCTTATATTGTTACCCCGGGAAATATTAAGTTTTATTACATACAACCGGGAGGAACTATTGGATATAAGAGCAACGTCAACTTACCAACATTACGACCAGGAATACGACTTTCCCAAAGAGGATTCTCTGTTTCTTAACCCAACCACAACAATAGACTGGATAGCACGCGGCGAATCAAAACAACGGCGGCGCCGGAGAAGAGGGAAACGC
>QNTS01005866.1:12378-33621 GCA_003317085.1 Hucho hucho
CTGATCAAACCTCTCCCCTCCCCTCTAGTATCAAAACACTGATCAAACCTCTCCCCTCTCCTCTAGTATCAAAACACTGATCAAACCTCTCCTCTCCCCTCTAGTATCAAAACACTGATCAAACCTCTCCCCTCTCCTCTAGTATCAAAACACTGATCAAACCTCTCCCCTCTCCTCTAGTATCAAAACACTGATCAAACCTCTCCCCTCTCCTCTAGTATCAAAACACTGATCAAACCTCTCCCCTCTCCCCTTTCCTAATTTCCTGCATTTCTATACATTTTGCCATGGAGCTGAAATCAAAATGTGACAGTTTCAAATAATTTTTTTCTGCAATTCTATACATTTTGACATGGAGTTGAGAGAAGATTTTATAGTTTCTTAGCTACTTTCCTGCAATTCTGTGAATTTTTACATGACTAATGCTGTGTTGTTATGCACAAAACATTATAATAAAATCAATGGTGGCCTGATTGTCTAGCTTTTAGTTCTCAAAGATTATAGGCTATTATTAAATAATATACTTAACAAAAACATAAAACGCAACAATTTCAAGGATGTTGCTGGGTTACAGTTCATATCAGGAAATGTGTCTATTAAAACACATTCATTAGGCCCAAATGTATGGATTTTACATGACTGGACAGGGGTGCAGACATGGATGGGCCTGTGAGGGCATAGGCCCACCCACTGGGGAGCTAGGCCCAGCCAATCAGAATACGTTTTTCCCAACAAAATGGCTTTATTACATACTGAAATACTCCTTCAGCTGTCCGGGTGGCTGGTCTCAGATGATCCCGCAGGTGAAGCATCCCAGAAAAGTGCAAATAATTGCAGACATTCACATGTATGGCCTAAGAAACAAGGTTATAATGAAATTGATAACTTGCTAGTAACAGATGATATTCATATACTGACTATCTATGAAACTCGCTTAGATAATACCTTTAATGATACAGTGGTAGCAATACATGGTTATAACATCTACATAAAAGACATATGTCAACGGGGGTGGTGTTACAGTCTATATTCAGAGCCACATTCCAATAAAGCTTAGAGAGGCTCTCATGTCAAATACTGTTGAAGTAATATGGCTACAGGTTCATCAGCCTCACCTAAAGCCCATTCTTGTATGAAGCTGCTTTAGACCACAAAGTGCTAACAGTCAATATATGGATAATATGTGTGAAATGCTTGATAATGTATGTGATGTCAACAGAGTGGTATATTTTCTGGGTGACCTAAATATTGACTGGCTTTCATGAAGCTGCCCACTCATGAAAAAGCTTCAAACTGTAACCAGTGCCTGAAACCCCTAATAAACTTTTGGAAAAAAAATGTGTTTGACCAGAAACAATGCTGTTGTACATTAAATAAATTAACAACAGACTTTTAGCACGCTGATAGTGAAAGGCATTCAACATGCACGGCACTTACACAAATGGCAGATGATTGGCTGAGAGAAATTGATTATAAAAAGATTGTGGGAGCTGCTTTGTTAGACTTTAATGCAGCTGTTGACATTATCGATCATAGTATGCTGCTGGAAAAACGTATATGTTATGGCTTTACACCCCCTGCTATATTGTGGATTGAGAGTTACCTGTATAACAGAACACATCGGGTGTTCTTTAATGGTAGCCTCTCCAACATAGTCAAGGTAGAATCAGGCATTCCCCAGAGCAGCTGTCTAGGCCCCTTACTTTTTTCAATCTTTACAAATGACCTGCAACTGGCTCTGAGCAAAACCTGTGAGAGGTCTGTCCATAATAAAGTGGTGTTCTGCCTTCTTAACAACAATATCAACAAGGCAGGTCCTACAGGCCCTAGTTTTGTCGCACCTGGACTACTGCTCAATCGTGTGGTCAGGTGCCACAAAGAGGGACTTGGGAAAATTACAACTGGCCCAGGACAGGGCAGTACGGCTAACATTAATAATGGCCATGTCAATCTCTCATGGCTCAAAGTAGAAGAAAGATTGAGTTCATAACTATATGTTTTTGTAAGAAGTATTAAAAGGTTGAATGCAGCGAGCTTGTTTAAACTGCTAGCACACAGCTCGGACACCCATGTATTGTGACTTTGTTGTAAAATGTATTTTAATGTTACATTTGAAATGTTTTTTGCTGCACGTCAGGTAGCAGCTAATGGGGATCCATAATAAATATAAATATTTCACTACCTCTAGTCGTAACACACTCATCAAAACTCTCACCTTTCCACCTCTAGTCTCAAAACACTGATAATATATCTCGCCTCTCCTTTAGTGCTCAAAAACTGATCAAATCTCTCACCTCTCTACCTCTAGTCCCAGAAAACTGATCAAACCTCTCACCTCTAGTCCCAGAAAACTGGTCAAACCTCTCACCTCTAGTCCCAGAAAACTGATCAAACCTCTCACCTCTAGTCCCAGAAAACTGGTCAAACCTCTCACCTCTAGTCCCAGAAAACTGGTCAAATGTCTCACCTCCAGGCTCAGAACACTGCTCAAATGTCTCACCTCTAGTCCCAAAACACTGATCAAATCTCTCACCTCTAGTCCCAGAAAGCTGGTCAAATTTCTCACCTCTAGTCCCAGAAAACTGGTCAAATCTCTCACCTCTAGTCTCAGAACACTGATCAAATCTCTCACCTCTAGTCCCAAAACACTGATCAAATCTCTCACCTCTAGTACCAAAACACTGATCAAATCTCTCACCTCTAGTCCCAGAACACTGATCAAATCTCTCACCTCTAGTCCCAAAACACTGATCAAATCTCTCACCTCTAGTCCCAAAACACTGATCAAATCTCTCACCTCTAGTCTCAGAGCACTGATCAAATCTCTCACCTCTAGTCCCAAAACACTGATCAAACCTCTCACATCTCACCTCTAATCCCAAAAAGCTGATATACAGTTCGTTCACATCATGTGTGAGCCTGAATGTTAAAACGGAACACACTTGGGTTCAAACCGTATTTGGTTTCCTTCAAGTTCTTTACCTGTGCTTGATTGAGCTTCCCTGGTGTGATGGAACCAATAGGGATGTCCCAAAAGTGAAAACACTGCCCATTTGGCACTCCGGCTCGGGCTCAACTAAACACTCAAAGGTTTTTCGAAAATAAGACATATGATTGGAACCCAGATCTGTAACCTAAATGGAGCGTAAAGGAGGATGTAAGTGCTGATAGGTATATATAATCCATTACCCTCCAGGGTAGATAGGAGTGGGTTCTCTCTCTGCCAGCACAGGATCAGGTCATGGCCTGCCATGAATCCTTACATCAGAGGAAAGGAGACAGAGGGCACGGCAGAGTTAGTCACCTGGGAGGGAGGGAGTGTGAGTGTGAGTGTGTGTTGTATATGTGTGCGTGTGTGACCTGGCTTTCCAGAGAAGACAGGATATGTGCACACTGCCCACAAAATTAGGTGGAAACTGAGCTGTACTTCCTAACCTCCTGACCATATTAGAGACACATATTTCCCTCAGATTAATCAGACCCACAAAAATTCAAAAACAAAACAAATGTTGATAAACTCCAATATCTACTGCGTGAAATACCACAGTGTGCCATCACAGCAGCAAGATGTGTGGGCAACCAGTGAAGAACAAACACCATTGTAAATGCACCCCTTATTTATGTTTATTTATTTTCCCTTTTGTTCTTTAACTATTTGCACATCGTTACAACACTGTATATAAACATAATATGACATTTGAAATGTCTTTATTATTTTGGAACTTTTGTGAGTGTAATGTTCCTTTTTTCTGTTCAAAATGACTGTTGATTTTTTATTGTTTATTTCACTTTTGTTTATTATCTATTTCACTTACTTTGACAATGTAAACATGTTTCCCAATAAAGCCCCTTGAATTGAATTAAATATAGGGGAGTCTGAACTCCAGGACAACAGGACCTATATTAGATGGACTTCATCCCAACTTGCATCACTGTTTTGCACGCTTAGGGGGATGGGAGTGTGTGTGTGTGTGTGTGTGTGTGTGTGTGTGTGTGTGTGTGTGTGTGTGTGTGTGTGTGTGTGTGTGTGTGCGTGCGTGCGTGCGTGCGTGCGTGCGTGCGTGCGTGCGTGCGTGCGTGCGTGCGTGTGTGCTGTAGGTGGAATAAGAGTCAGGAGCAGGATTTTTTTTTTTACATAGAACAAAGTTCTCCATTGAAATATCTTCTCTTAAGACGGTGACACAAGGGTGTGTCACCGTCTTAACTATACGTTGGTGGAGAGCTCATTACTGGTGGTGGTTGAGAATCAGTGTTTGCCATTCCCAAGAGGTAGTCCGTTCCTTTCTTCTGCCGTCTGTCAGGTAAGTCATCTGTTTGGAGAATCAACACGTCCTTTTCCCACCAAGCTCCCCCCACTACTGGTTCTCCCGTATCTTACGTAGGAGGAAGGGAACAGGCGATTAGTGCCGCCAGGCGTGCTTAACTGTCTCTGATCCCCTGCACTCACATGCCGGGCTGGGCTACTATCAGTGGGCACAGCCTACCCCCCTGGGGATCCTAACACCTCTCCTAGCAGGTCCGTCTCAGAAAACACCTGATCTCAACCTTATTTGATGACTCACACTTTTGAATGGAAACCTGATGAAGTTGACTCCATGTGACAAAGCTGGACAAAGCTGGTTCCCAGACCACCACACACACATTACACACATAATACTGGATCACATACAGTACCCTAAACTAATCCCCAGTACTCCCTCAGGCAGTAAACAGGCCAACTGGAGACACCTATAACCCCTGACCCTAGGACCCCTGACAGTAGGGCCCCAGGGCTGAAGGAGTGGAACCCAATCGCCTACCTCACCATAACTCTAGAGCCCTAACGAGACTGCAACATAAAAATACCTTAAAACAGATCAAATGCCTCAATTTGGAACAATTACCTCAAAGCGGAACAATTACCTCAATATGGACAATTGCCTCAATGTGGAACAATTATCTCATTGTAGAACAATTACCTCAATGTGGAACAATTATCTCAATGTGGAACAATTACCTCAATGTGGAACAATTACCTCAACATGGAACAATTACCTCAATATAGAAGAACTACCTCAACATGGAACAATTACCTCAATGTGGAACAATTACCTCAATGTGGAACAATTACCTCATTGTGGAACTATTACCTCAATGTGGAACAATTATCTCAATGTGGAACAATTATCTCATTATGGAACAATTACCTCAATGTGGAACAATTACCTCAACATGGAACAATTACCTCAATGTGAAACAATTACCTCAATGTGAAACAATTACCTCAATGTGGAACAATTACCTCAACATGGAACAATTACCTCAGTATGGAACAATTATCTCAATGTGGAACAATTACCTCAGCATGGAACAATTACCTCAATGTGGAACAAATACATCAATGTGGAACAAATTCATTAGAGCTCACACTACCACTGTTCTTTACATCGTTAAACCTGATTTAGATAATCAGACCAGAGACAGCAAGAAGAAAAGTTGTTTTTTAGCGAATTGTGCAAATGATTCAATCACGTTTCACCTTGTCCTGACCGTATCAGTGTGATCTATGTTTGCTTCTCTGACAGGTGGCGGGACCCTTAGGAAAAAGGTGTTCTTCATTTGTCCCCATAGGAGAACCCTTTTAGTTCCCTTTGGTGGTGAAAAAGGTTCTACTTCAAACCTTTTAGTGGTGAAAGGACTCCACCGAGAACCTTCAACCTTCTATTAGCGAAAGGGTTCCACATGGAACCAAAATTAGTTGTTTTCATAGGCTTCTCCTATGGGGACAATTGAAGAACCCTTTATCGTCCCAGGTAGCAGCCACTGCCTGACAGACAGCTAACAGCTAACGTCCCATCTCTCGCTCTGTCTCACTCTTTCTCTAGCTTTCTCTCTCTTTCTCTCTCCTCCTCTCTGTCCCCCCCCCGACCCTACCCTCCTCCTTCACATTTAGTCAAAACACTGTCTGTAGGATAAATTGTTACCCAGCAGTCAGTCTCTCTCTGTTTAATAATTTATTTCTGGATATACAAGGGGATATTATTTGATGTTGGCAAAGAGATGAGAGGAAGAGAGACAGTAGGGACAGAAGAAGACCTCCAGGTCCAGCAGAACAGACAAACTGCTGGGATAGTCATCACCATTTCACCACTAACTCCAGATCTCCAGATGACTATGGGAATATTTTATACCAGTTACATTAAGAAACAAATATAAAAGCCACATTCTCCTGCTGGTATTTTTGATAGCTGAGCTGGACTTTGGACACTGGATCAAAACATGACTTTAGCCAAGACTTTAGGGAGCAGTCTGGTGAAGGAGAGCTGAGTGATTAGACGTGGGGGCTAGTGAGGATGCCACACACAGACATGTTGTGAGCACGCACTCACACACGCCTGCACGCACACGCACACACAAACACAGACACACACTCCAGCAGCATCCCCTTGCTGTATTGCCTTGCTGTATCCCCTTGCTGTATCGCCTTGCTGTATCCCCTTTCTGTATCGCCTTGCTGTATCGCCTTGCTGTATCCCCTTGCTGTATCGCCTTGCTGTATCGCCTTGCTGTATCCCCTTGCTGTATCGCCTTGCTGTATCCCCTTGCTGTATCGCCTTGCTGTATCGCCTTGCTGTATCCCCTTGCTGTATCGCCTTGCTGTATCCCCTTGCTGTATCCCTTTGCTGTATCCCCTTGCTGTATCCTATTGCTGTGACTGTGAAACTCCCAGGGGGATGATGTCTGCTGAACTTGATGCTAGACAGAGATCCTCCTCCCATCTCATTTTTGTACTATAGTACCTTCCTACTGACCACATCAACTGTCTGACTCAGACCTTCCTACAGACCACATCATCTGTCTGACCCAGACCTTCCTACCGACCACATGATCTATCTGAACCAGACCTTCCTACCCACCACATAATCTGTCTGACCCAGACCTTCCTACTGACCACATCATCTGTCTGACTCAGACCTTCCTACCCACCACATAATCTGTTTGACCCAGACCTTCCTACCGACCATATCATCTGTCTGACCCAGACCTTACTACCGACCACATCAACTGTCTGACCCAGACCTTCTTCCTACCGACCACATCATCTGTCTGACTCAGACCTTCCTACCGACCACATCATCTGTCTGACACAGACCTTCCTACCGACCACATCATCTGTCTAACTCAGACCTTCCCACCGTCCACATGATCTATCTGATCCAGACCTTCCTACCGTCCACATAATCTATCTGATCCAGACCTTCCTACCCACCACATTCTCTGTCTGACACAGACCTTCCTACCAACCATATCATCTGTCTGACTAAGACCTTACTACCGACCACATAATCTGTCTGACCCAGATCTTCCTACTGACCACATCATCTGTCTGACCCAGATCTTCCTACAGACCACATAATCTATCTGACACAGACCTTCCTACCAACCACATCATCTGTCTGACCCAGACCTTCCTACTGACCACATCATCTGTCTGACTCAGACCTTCCCACCGTCCACATGATCTATCTGAACCAGACCTTCCTACTGACCATATCATCTGTCTGACTCACACCTTCCTACTGACCACATCATCTGTCTGACACAGACCTTCGTACTGACCACATGATCTATCTGACCCAGACCTTACTACCGACCACATCACGTGTGACACAGATTTTCCTACCTACCACATCATCTGTCTGATCCAGGCCTTCCTACCGACCACATCATCTGTCTGACCCAGACCTTCTTCCTACCACATTGTCTGTCTGACCCAGACCTTCCTACTGACCACACTGTCAGTCTGACCCAGACCTTCCTACCGTCCACATTATCTATCTGAACCAGACCTTCCTTCTGACCACATCATCTATCTGACCCAGACATTCCTACCTACCACATCATCTGTCTGACCAAGACCTTCCTACTGACCACATCATCTGTCTGACCCAGATCTTCCTACATACCACATCATCTATCTGACCCAGACCTTCCTACCGACCACATCATCTGTCTGACCCAGACCTTCCTACCAACCACATCATCTGTCTGACCCACATGTGTCATAGTCAATGATAATTCATAACTGCATCAATACCCAGACATATCCATCATGTCCTTATTGCTGAACCAGCGGTCTATACTTCCAGAGAATGTTTAGGAGTTGAATGACATGAACTGCATTGATTAGAGAGTACTCACAATTGTCTGCTGCAACAAAACTATACTGCCCTACAAAGGCATAACGCAGTAACTATGTAATTTTTTATACAGCAAAATTTGACTTCAATATATTTTTCTATCAAGACAGACTGCAATTTCTGATACTCCATGATATATTCTGATCAACTGTCAAGTTCTTGTGTCAGGAAACTAAATCCCACATTAATCAGATAATGTACCTGGCCATTACAACAGATCAAAGATTTTTTTACCAAATTCGTAATTTTTGCTTTTGGCCTTTGTAGGGCAGTATAGTTATCTCAATATTTGACATATAACAAGATGGACCCAGAACCACAGAGATCCTATAAATTACTATGTCCAGAACCACAGAGATCCTATAAATTACTGTGTCCAGAACCACAGAGATCCTATAAATTACTATGTCCAGAACATCAACAAATTCATTTAGGCCGTAGGTCACATGCAGTTTTGGGGAAGCTACTCTGAAAAAATAGTTTACCAAGCTACCAATTACTTTACAGTGAAAGAAGTTATGCTACACCAAACCTACCCTTAAGAAAAATATAGTTTACTTTAACTAAAGTTACTTTAAATAAGTAGTTCACTACATAAAAAAGTATCATATGTACATCTGAAATTCCAATGATTACAAATTGCAAGAACGCATCACTTTGGGCTCATATGTTAATATAATGTGTAATTTAGCCTATTAAACACAAAAACTATATTTCAAGGGAGAATTAGGCCTGTCCGATGCCAAAAAAAGAAAGGAATCGTATTTTCTTTTTGCATGAAAAGTAGATTGTAGTTCCAGTAGTTAGCTACACCCCTACATGGCAGAAAAGTCATTAAATACTGACAACACTACCTAGATTTGAATTTAGTTCAACCTCCACCAAGCTACTGTAAAATGTAGTTTAATTACTATTGTTGAACTACATGTAGTTCGCTACTCCCCAACACTGGTCACAGGGAATGTGATTGTATTATATGAATTGGTAAAAAGGTGGCGCCATTTTAAAATAACCTCATATACGTGCATTCAATTCATATTCAAACGGTAGTAGTACAGCACATCTGTGTGAGTGGATTGAATCCCAAATCCAGGCGTTCTCTCATTCATATCATTGCAGCACAGCCCTCGGCGCCTCTCTAGTGAACTCACAACGGCTTCTAGCGGACAAACTTGGAACAGCAGCAGGGAATAGCATTTTTTCCCCATTGACTGACTGAGCATCCTCTCACAAATTCCTGAAGCCAGTCTGGTAAATAAGACGATAGTTTCGCTATAGGAATTAATTCGCATTTCGATTTTAATCCAACTTTCCCCATAAAATAAATAACACTGATAATTAGTTACCTATTTTGGTGAGACCACTATTGATAAGCAAGTGTAAGAATTAAGCACAAACTTAATCAAACATGAGCAAAGGTTTAAAGATATAAAATGATCATTTTAACGAGAACATTTCAGACTGGTGAGTAAACCAATAACGGGAAATGACGGTCTAATAAAAGTATGGATCCAGTCATGGAATTTGGCCTCTGGAATGTGGCGCGTTTTTTCTACCTCCCCTCTCCCCTTGTGCGCTTCTGTATGGGACTCAGTGCGCTCCGGCGGCTCTACTTCTGTATGGGACTCAGTGCGCTCCGGCGGCTCTACTTGCCGTGAGGTAAGACCATAAGCTCATCCCTTTTTCCTTCCACCATCTGATTGGGCGAGACGCGTTCTTAGGAATGTCATGAAACTATTTAAATAGCACTTTGTCCCCTGGCTTACAGTTAGGTTCTAGCGTCAGATACCAGAGAGAAGATTTACCAGTCAATTAGAGCAACACAAGAAACAAACTTCCTGCGTCTTATATCGGACTCCTTTCCATTAAAAATTAACAAGAAAAAATTGAATCTTGTGGATTATTATTGGATTTCCATTTCTACTTGGATTTGACTGTTTCTCTCTGCTGTTTTCATTCAACAGGTGGGTTAACAATATTTCGATTTTCCTTCAACGAATCCAGCCTATATCCAGACATATTTTTCAAATATTGTCTTATTATACTAAATAATAATATGCGTTTGGATTATTCTTTATTATTATATTTACATTTTATGTGTAAATATTAACTTTTGTAAAAAGTGGTTGACTTTATTTGCTATTTTTTATAGGGAAAAAACAGAGTTTCACCATGAAGTTGACAGGAATATTTCTGCTGCTGATGCTTTGGACCTGCGAGAGCGTACGAGTTGCAGGTGAGATGCTTGCCTGATACTGTATGTTTGTCTAGAATTCACCGGGTTTCTAACATTCAACTTCAAACTGCTTGAACTTAAAACTTAAAAAAAAATATATATATATATATTATCCCCTTAATTTATTGATTTAAATTGGACATTTATTAACATAGAGATAACTTTAGAGTTCATTCCGCACAACAAAAAGAATCCATTCCAAAGACATGCAGATACAGATTAATTGCTTCCACTCATTCCCACGTCCCTCCCACAGAGAACCGAGACGACAATAGCGTGTACGACCTGTTCGAGCTGGTCCAAGTCTCCAAGAAGAACCACGGAGTGACCCTAGTGAAGGGCGACGACCCATACAGTCCCGCCTACAAGATCCTCAACCCGGACCTGATCCCCGAGCTCCCCGAGAGCTCCTTCAGGGACCTCATCGATTCCATCCATGCCGAGAGGGGCTTCCTCCTCCTGCTTAACTTCAAGCAGTTTAAGCGGACCAGGGGATCCCTCCTGACCGTGGAGAAGCGGGACGGATCAGGAGCCGTGTTCGAGATAGTCTCGAATGGAAAAGCAAACACCCTGGATGTGGTTTTCTCCACCGCTAATAAGCAACAGGTGGTGTCGATAGAAGATGTGGACTTGGCGACGGGCCACTGGAAGAATATTACGCTGTTTGTGCAGGAGGACCGGGCGCAACTGTATGTTGGCTGTGAGGAGGTGAACACCGCGGAACTGGACGCTCCCATCCAGAGCATCCTCACTCAGGAGACTCCCGCCACCGCGCGCCTCAGGATCGGGAAGGGAGCGGTGAAGGACCGGTTCATGGTAAGTGTCGCATGATGGATTCAGATCATATAAATGATGGAGTTGTTCTAGATGTTAGTAAACTGTTGAATTTAGTATTGTGTGACACTTAAATTCGTAAAAATTATGTGCATAAAACATATAGACACATACATAAAAAGTTATACAGTACACTATATTGGAAACCCTTGTAAATGAAGTCCAATATTTGTTGCGTCAAAGTCGAGTGATAGTGACTGTGAAGTACTAGAGCTAAAGTGGCCATTGATTCTTGCAGGGGGTGCTCCAAAACGTGCGCTTTGTCTTTGGAACAACTTTGGACGCGATATTGCGCAACAAGGGATGCCAAAACTGTAAGTAGCCTAATCATGAACAGAAAGCATATTTGAGTGTTTATCCACTGGTTGTTATTCTAAAGCCACCAAGCCTTCTAGAAGACATGTGCATGACTGTTTAAGTGTTATTAACTGTCATGGGAAAGCTGCTAACAAAGTCACGTTTATGTTGCCATGGGAAAGCTGACGTTTACAAGCACTTCAATGCCTCCTCAGGGCTGGGAACATTAACTCATTAACTTAATCGTGAATCAAGATAGTATGAGGCTGTAATGTTCTGTAATACCCTGAGTGTAATTACATATTATCCACCCTTGTATCACCAATGAGCCCTGGGGACAGTGTGTCTGTTGTGGTCTGCTGTGGTCTAGTGGGTATTGCCATTACAGTCTACAGTGCTCTAAACAGTCTCTCTGTTTGTTTCTCCCTTCCTCTCTCTCCCTCCCTCTCTCTCTCTTTCTCTCTCTCTCCCTCCCTCTTTCTCCCCCTCATCTCCCTCCCGCCCTCAGCTGTTCTGACTGATGGGATCGTCCTTATCGATGACACCATCAATGGGTCCAGCCCTGCCATTAGGACGGACTACACTGGCCACAAAACTAAAGGTAAACACAACTGCTTCTGCTTATTATATAAACCCTGTATAAACCCTTTATAAACACTGTTAAACTCCCCGAAAAGGGTTCCATATACAGAATAGAATAGAACAGCATAAAATAGAATATAACAGCATAGAATAGAATAGAACAGCACAGAATAGAATAGAACAGCATATAATAGAATAGAACAGCATAGAATAGAATAGAACAGCATAGAATAGAAAAGCATAGAATAGAAGAGCATAGAATAAAATAGAACAGCATATAATAGAATAGCATAGAATAGAATAGAACAGCATAGAATAGAATAGAACAGCATAGAAGTACTATTCTACTGTCAACAGTTGTCTGTAGCTGTAGGGAGTTGAAAATTAGTCTGGAACCCTTCATATACATTGATAGTGAAACTGTTTCCCATAGAATTCATGTATCTCCATGGTGTTTTCCCTCCCTCCAGACCTGCAGATGATCTGTGGGTTCTCCTGTGAGGACCTGGCTGGCATGTTCAAGGAACTGAAGGGCCTGGGAGTGGTGGTGAAGGAGCTGTCCAATGAGCTGCGCAAAGTGGTGAGAAAACACACCTTAATCCTGGAGCAGACTCCTGTCTGTCTGTCTGTCTGTCTGTCTGTCTGTCTGTCTGTCTGTCTGTCTGTCTGTCTGTCTGTCTGTCTGTCTGTCTGTTGTCTGTCTGTCTGTGGCATGATACTCTGCAACAAACTGTTTGTCAGTCACTGCATGTGGGCCTTGTTTAGCATACTGGCCTACCAGCACCAACTCTGGCTAGTCTGTCAAACTGCATGTTAGTTCATTCATTAAATCAAATTAGGTATGCTTTTCTAACTAGCTCTCATTTGGAAGACTTCTTAATGCTAAACCAGTATGAGGTTGGTGACAATCATTCTCAAACCCTGAGTCTCGTTTTCAAACCACTTAGGCTATTGAGAAGTGAAGAGTGAAACAGTGTGTGAATTTGAAACCCTTCTCATCCAGTATTCATATCGGAGTGTCTCCTTCCTTCCTGTCTCCTTCAGACGGATGAGAACAAGTTCTTGATGAACAGAGTGGGGATCCACAGTGGAGTCTGTCTGCACAACGGCATCGTCCACAAGAACAAGGCCGAGTGGACCGTCGACGACTGTACCGAGTGCACTTGTCAAGTAAGGGCCGAAGTCGAGAGAGTTTGTGTGGATGGGGAGGGTAGTGGGATAGTGTGTGTGTGCTTTTATGTGTGTGTGTGTATGTGTGTGTGTGTGTGTTTATGTGTGTGTGCACCTAAGTTTGCACTCTCAGACAGGCACTTGCAAACACACACTCATCCCCACTCAGCAAGCGCCCGCTCGCTACTCCAGACCTGTTTGTCATCTGGACTGTAATTGGGTTGGAGGAGGAGGCTGGCATCAAGCCAACAAGCCAACAGTGGGTGCTGTAGTGAAGTGACCGTGCATGGCCCAGACAGAGCCTGAACAGGCCCCCTATAGGCCCTGGTCAAAAGTAGTGCACCATATAGAGAATAGGGTATCTCTCAGCTCTTCTCAGCAGCTCCTTGTCTCTAATTACCTCTCAGCTCTTCTCAGCAGCTCCTTGTCTCTAATTACCTCTCAGCTCTTCTCATCAGCTCCTTGTCTCTAATTACCTCTCAGCTCTTCTCAGCAGCTCCTTGTCTCTAATTACCTCTCAGCTCTTCTCAGCAGCTCCTTGTCTCTAATGGCCTCTGATCTCTTCTCAGCAGCTCCTTGTCTCTAATTACCTCTCAGCTCTTCTCAGCAGCTCCTTGTCTCTAATGACCTCTCATCTCTTCTCATCAGCTCCTTGTCTCTAATTACCTCTCAGCTCTTCTCAGCAGCTCCTTGTCTCTAATGGCCTCTGATCTCTTCTCAGAAGCTCCTTGTCTCTAATTAACAACATAATTGAAACAGAGCTTCAGCTCAGACAAGTGGCTCACAGACAGGAAGACACAGAGAGCTACTGTATTCAATAAAAACTGCTGCAGGAAAATCTGCTCTGCCAGCAGTATCACCTTTCCGCTCGTAATCCCCTTGGCTCTTGGGCTCTCTTGATCTCTGAATCAACTGGCCAGGATGTTAGTATGCTTCATTAGACAGAGAGATTGAACGTTCTGCCCATCAAGGCACATTACTGCCCTGCTTTTGGCAGATTTTTTTTTTTTGTTTGGTCGTCAGTGCCCAGTCCAACCCTCCACCGACTGTTAGGCCGTATTTCTACTACCCTGACCCAGTGGGCAGGTGCTGGTTGGTCCACAGGGGTCTCTGGCTCCAGTCACTGATCTCCTCATTGTACTGACCCAAGTTGGTCCAGGTGCAGAAAAGGGGGAACTTACTGTGTGTCATTAACTTCCTTATTCCTTACGATTCTTTGTCTCCGCCCCTTTGTAGAACTCTGCCACCGTGTGCCGTAAGATCTCCTGCCCCCTGATCCCTTGTGCCAATGCAACCGTGCCCGATGGAGAGTGCTGCCCACGCTGTGGAACACGTGAGTTCCAACCCTAGAATTACAATGATTGGTTCTGATTCTATGGTTCTATATTTGTGGTTCCAACTCCGTACAAGAAGTAACATACCTGCACAAACAAAGGTTCACCTCACGTTCAAGGAAGTCTATATACAGTATTACGAACCAGAGGTTTATTCTATTCTAAATCCATTAATAACCCGAGTTGTCCTTTAATGTCTTTAAGACAAACAGGTCATATAAACGTCACTCCATTTACTGCCATCTACTCGGATTCTATTTGCCAAATAAAGTATGAAGACACAACCCTTTTCTGGATGTAAAGGTTTCTATTCAAGAAAAACAAATTCATTTTAAGGGTGATTTAAGTCTCCTAGCTTGTTAACGTATGAAAAGGCTGTTATGTGTCAGAACACTGTAAAGAGGAATGGTCCAAAAATTCCTCCTGACCGTTGTTACAGGTCTGATCCACAACTACAGAAAACGTTTGGTTGAGATTATTGCTGCCAAAGGAGGGTCAACCAGTTATTAAATCCAAGGGTTCACATACTTTCCCCACCCTGCACTGTGAATGTTTACACAGTGTGTTAAATAAAAACATCCATCCAAAACATCTTTAATCTTCAGCTTATAATGGCTATAATTGAGCCAAATTGGTTAAAGTGGGATGGAACGTTTTTCTGTTTACCAAATCCATCCTACACACAAGCTCAAGTGACATTTTCCACATACCTAAGAGGGCTGGGCTGCAGTGGCCCCTAAAATCTAAAGAAAGGCAGAAAAACACACTCATCAGTACCTTGGCCACCGTTATGCCATGATCCCTGGTTTCCTCTTTAAAGTAGCAGCAGCCAATGGGGGATCGCTGTGCATTCAGTAGGCTTCTTAGACAGACTTTCCCCTTTTTACCGACTTCCCTTCGGCCTCTCTAACTCTCCTGAACTCCCAGGAGAGGCCGTCTCTTTAACTCTACCAACACACAGGCACACACACACACACGGACACAGACACACACAGGCGACACACACACACGCGGACATGCACAGGCACACACAAACACATACACTCATCCCAGGGCTAAATCGCGTACATTAGACCGGAGCTCTAAGAACCTTAAGAGCTTTCAACCCTCATTTACTGCAAAGGGGGCGGGGGGGGGCTTGTGGTCTCTGCAGTCCAATAGCTCTCTCATTGTCTCCCTCTCTCCCCCTCCCTCTCTCCCTGTCCTCTCCTCTCCCTCCACTCCCTCTCTCTATCTCTCCCTCTCTTCCTCCTTCCCTCTCCCCCTCCCTCTCTCCCTCTCCTCTCTCCCTCCACTCCCTCTCTCTATCTCTCCCACTCTTCCTCCCTCCCTCTCTCCCTCTCCTCTCTCCCTCCACTCCCTCTCTCTCTCTCCCTCTTTTCCTAACTCCCCCTCCCTCTCTCCCTCTCCTCTCCTCTCCTCTCTCCCTCCACTCCCTCTCTCTATCTCTCCCTCTCTTCCTCCCTTCCTCCTCTCCCTCCCCTCTCTCCCTCCTTCTCTCTCTCTCTCCATAGTGAGTGACTATGCGGAGGATGGCTGGTCCCTGTGGTCTGAATGGACTCACTGTTCCGTGTCTTGTGGGCGGGGCATCCAGCAGAGAGGCCGCTCTTGCGACAGCATCAACAACAACTGCGAGGGAACCTCCGTTCAAACCAGGGACTGCTACCTTCAGGAGTGTGACAAACGCTGTGAGTTCAGTATTCTATACACGTTAAAAACTACCAACCAAATCTACCAACCAAATCACATTCATCAATCATCACCCAGAAACTTTTATCACCAACTTGTATTGATGGTGACAGAAACGATAGACCTGCACCCACAAGTATTCAGCTGCAGATGAGCCACAGAGCAACAATGCCATTTAACTTTAACTTCTCTTAACCTGTTTTGATTTAACATTGACCCATAACCAAGCATCTCATTGACCCCTGACCCCTAACCCCTGCTCTGTGACCCTCCAGTCAAGCAGGACGGTGCCTGGAGCCACTGGTCCCCCTGGTCATCCTGCTCGGTCACCTGTGGGGCGGGTGCCATCACCCGTATCCGCCTCTGCAACTCCCCCACACCCCAGCTAGAAGGCAAGGACTGCCAGGGAGAGGGAAGACAGACTGAGAAGTGCACCAAGTCACCCTGCCCAAGTAAGTACCATTAGTCAAGGGCTTTAAGAACAAGACCTGGGTCAAATGCACAGTCAAAGGTTTTTTCATGCACCTCACACCCTGAAATATTTGGTAGTCAAATGAACATCCTCTTTTCGTGTGGTACCCTGTCATTTAGCCTCAATTGCAGTCTGTATTTGTTCCTTGTTTGGCAAGTCAACAACCAAGGAGTTGGCTATTGCAGAAACAAAGATGGCATTGCAAAATGCCCTACCGTCATGAAGCGCACCACAGTCCCACATGTATTGAAACCTCTGTCTCTCTACTTCCCCTTCAGTCAACGGTAACTGGGGACCCTGGTCGCTATGGGATACCTGCTCTGCCACCTGTGGGGGAGGAGCTCAGACACGTAAACGTCTCTGCAACGACCCCGCCCCTAAATATGGTGGTAAGGAGTGCCAGGGTGACTCCAAGGCTACTCAACAGTGCAACAAGAACGCCTGTCCCATCGGTGAGTAGCAGGACAATGGATGTGTCCGAAATGGCCCCCTATTCAGTATATAGTGCACTACTTTTTACCAGGGCCTAGAGGGTAGTAGTGCACTACTTTTGACCACTACTTTTTGTAAGGTAGTAGTGCAATATAAAGGGCATAGGGTACCATTTCAGAGGCAGACAATGCCTCTTAAAACTTAAGTACTGTGAATGATTACACAAATGTTAGGTTTTAGACAGTTTTAAGGTAAAAAGAACACTTTTTAAAACTATTACTTTAAATGCTTTTAATGATTTTAGGGCTTATAAAACACTTTATTTTACACTTATAACTTAATACTAGTACTTAAAAGCAGTCAGTACACAGTACTTAAAGGCCATGTCTCTCTCCTCAGATGGCTGTCTGTCCAACCCTTGCTTCCCTGGGACCAAGTGCACCAGCTTCCCTGATGGAACATGGAGGTGTGGAAAATGCCCCTCTGCTTACTCTGGTGACGGCATCAAGTGCAAGGACATTGACGAGTGCAAAGAGGTTCCTGAAGCTTGCTTCGTATTCAACGGAGTGCACCGCTGTGAGAATACTGACCCTGGCTACAACTGTCTGCCCTGTCCCGCACGTTACTCTGGACCTCAGCCCTTCGGCAGGGGAGTGGAGGAGGCCGCCGCCAAGAAACAGGTTAGTACTGGTAAAGTGGACACGTGTTGTGATGATTGTCCTCTTAGAGCGTAGCTCTGGTCCCAGCTGATTTAGAATTAGGAATTTTAAAAAGCTATGCTTTAAGTTCGATAGACTCTGGTCCCCACTACTCAAATATATTTCAAATTGGACAGAGTGAATGGGGTGATGAGGGAAATGAGCAGATACATGTTGTGTAAGGTGCTGTGAAAACTAATTATTTGATCGTCGTCTCAGCTAAGGCTGGAAATAGCTAATAAGAACCTTGATAGTCCTGCTTATTATTATTATATATATATATGTGTTTTTTTTTTTGTTATTGTTAGTTATTTTTTTATTAAGTCACATCTGTGAACGTGGAATGTGTTTTTCTTGGTTGATTTGAAAAACAAGAAAACGTAATTAAAAAAAAGCAATGCTTTTCTCTGTTCCGATCATACTGCCAGTTGTTACCCTCTGTAAACACAGGCAGGGAGGTTATCCACAATATTTCCTGGCTCGTCTGATCAAGTCTGATCAATTCTTCACTTCCTCCCCCTCCAGGTGTGTACACCACGTAACCCCTGCCTGGATGGAAGCCATGACTGCAACAAGAACGCCCGCTGTAACTACCTGGGACACTTTGCCGACCCCATGTACCGCTGTGAGTGTAAGCCTGGCTATGCTGGAAACGGACACATCTGTGGTGAGGACACAGACCTGGACGGATGGCCCAACCAGGACCTGGTCTGTGTGGAGAACGCCACCTACCAGTGCAAAAAGGTATGCAGGGGCCTGACTTGTATAGGTCCTTGAAAAGGTCCAGCTTGCTATTTAATTAGTGAAGAAGTCACCTCCCTTTTAATGTGCTGATGCTGACTATTACAAAGATCAATAATGTTCTACAGAAAACACACAAGTGGTTCGTTCAATGTCCGACAGGACTGTTCATCTTGTGCATTGTTTGGCCTCATGGTGTAAACTTTCTTTTGTAGGACAACTGCCCCAACCTTCCCAACTCAGGCCAAGAAGACTACGACAAGGATGGTGTTGGTGACGCTTGTGACAACGATGATGACAATGATGGTATTACTGACGACAGGGTAAGTGAGGAAGTGATTACCTCTTTCATTCATTTAGTCATTGGAGGTCTGAAGTCCCCACCCCTTACTGAGACAAATAGAGTGAATATTTTTGTTCAGGTTATGCTACCTCTTGGTTAGTCAGTGTGTGTATGAGTGTATATGAGTGTGTGTGTGTTCAGTTTTGGCAGAGGCCATGAATGTGGTTTTACATTCATCATTCATGCTGTGAAATAAAACAGCTGAGCAGAAAGCAAGCGTTTCTTTGCCCTCAGAGCCAAACCTCAAATTCCAACACAGAGGTACCACTCTGAATGAGCCGAGGTGTAATATGCTAGTCCTAACCTTATATTTGGGACCCGGCCTAAATATAAAACTCACTTTCATCCCCCCGCTTTCTCTGCAGGGTACACAGACCACAGCAAGTTAAAAGCACAGCATCTGAAATATAATATATCATGTCAGAGATGTTTTCCTGAGCAGTGGACACTGGATATATTATTCTCGTAACTGAACTGTGCCCTCTGTCTTTCTCTCTCTCTCTCTCTCTCTCTCTCTCTACAGGATAACTGTCCGTTCGTGTACAACCCCAGGCAATATGACTATGACAGAGATGATATTGGAGATAGTTGTGATAACTGTCCTTACAACAGCAACCCTGACCAGACTGACACAGACAGCAACGGGGAAGGAGACGCCTGCTCTGTGGACATTGACGGAGATGGTGAGACTGAAACTTTGCTTATTTGTCCCCAATTTTAATCCTGTTCTATATAATATAGGTGCTATAGATTGTCTCTTACAAAACATCTAGACATCAACTCACTACGAAGAGCACAACAGAGGTAGAAAACACAATCATAGAGAACAAACCTGTTCTTCAGTAAAAAGGTCCTCAATCAGCTGTCTGAATTGCCCTAGAGGCACCAATTCACCCACATTTAGAGCATTTTGGAGATTATGGTGGGAAAAACAAAAAACTAAAAGCAGATTTACCTAACTCAGTGGAGACTGAAGGGATCTCCTGAGTTAGGCATCCCTGAAACCGGGTCTGGTAGCTCGTACGTCTGTATGTTAATAATGAAGTAAGGTACAGCGGAAGTTTGTGCAAGAGGGCTTTATAAACAAAAAGAGTGCAGTGCATCGATCTACAACACTTCAAAGAGGGGCGGCTTACTTTCTGATACAGAAGCAAGCATTCAATTACAACACCTTCCTCATCTTATCCTGAATAATAACAACTGTGATTGGTCCAACAGGCATTCTGAATGAGAAAGACAACTGCCCGTACGTCTACAACGTGGACCAGAGAGACACTGACCTGGATGGTGTGGGAGACATGTGTGACAACTGTCCTCTGGAACACAACCCTGACCAGGTGTGTGTACTTACACTTACAACCCATTCGACACACACACACACACACACACACACAACAAACGTGTGCAGACAGAAACGCATGCATGTACGGGTACACATGCATGACACTGTCACAAACACCTCTAACATCTGTCTGGTGGCGCATGTCTGTCATTCTAGAATAACACTCTGTTGTGTGAGAGCTGTACTGGGTAGCTGTAACGGGTAGCTGTACTGGGTAGCTGTACTGGGTAGCTGTACTGGGTAGCTGTAATGGGTAGCTGTAACGGGTAGCTGTACTGGGTAGCTGTAATGGGTAGCTGTAACGGGTGGCTGTAGTGGGTAGCTGTAATGGGTAGCTGTAACGGGTAGCTGTATCAAATCAAATTTTATTTGTCACATACACATGTAACGAGTAGCTGTAACGGGTAGCTGAACTGGGTAGCTGTAATGGGTAGCTGTAACGGGTAGCTGTAGTGGGTAGCTGTAATGGGTAGCTGTAACGGGTAGCTGTAATAGGTAGCTGTAATGGGTAGCTGTAATAGGTAGCTGTAACGGGTATCTGTAATGGTAGCTATAATGGGTAGCCATGGGTAGCTGTAACGGGTAGCTGTAACGGGTAGCTGTAATGGGTAGCCATGGGTAGCGCTAGACTGTTTCACTAGACTGTATCACTATACTGTTTTACTAGACTGTATCTCTAGACCGGATCACTAGACCGTATTACTAGACTGTATCAATAGACTGTATCACTAGACTGTATCACTAGACTGTTTCAATAGACTGTATCACTAGACTGTATCACTAGACTGCATCAATAGACTGTATCACTAGACTGCATCAATAGACTGTATCACTAGACTGTATCACTAGACTGCATCAATAGACTGTATCACTAGACTGTATCACTAGACTGT
>QNTS01005866.1:37207-47313 GCA_003317085.1 Hucho hucho
AAACTGATCCTAGATCAGTGTCTAAGGACACTTCACCCAACTAGGAGAGGAACACAGCACTTATCCCATATCAGTGTCTAGGGGCAACTCACCAGACTGGTGGATCTAATGTCTTGTGACCGCTAACATCAGCTAGCATGCTAACGTCAATCTCAATTTACCTCTACAGGTTGACTCTGATGATGACCGTGTGGGAGATAAGTGTGACAGCAACCAGGACATTGATGAAGACGGCCACCAGAACAACCTGGACAACTGCCCCTACATCCCCAACGCCAATCAGGCCGACCACGACAAAGACGGAAAGGGTGACGCCTGCGACCACGATGATGACAATGACGGGATCCCAGACGAGAAAGACAACTGCAGACTGGCCTTCAACCCTGACCAGATCGACTCCGATGGTGAGTGGATCTAGAAGAGAGGAAATCTTACGCAAAATATAGACTGAAATCTTTAGCATAATCTTCAGAGTTGAGCACCCTTTTCAACTGATCAATTGGCTTAACGATTAGATGGTTACTTAAATCAGTTTTGTTAGTGCTTTCCTATAACAAACACCTTAGCATCCTATAGCTCTTTAAGACCAGGATTGATGACCATGGACTTGCATGATATCAGTGTTAATCTACTTAATGCTGAGACATGTTATTTATAAAGTCTTCTATCTCTTCCAGGTGATGGTCGCGGAGACGCTTGCAAAGACGACTTTGACCAAGACAACGTGCCTGACATCTACGACGTGTGTCCGGAGAACTTTGACATCAGCGAGACGGACTTCAGGAAGTTCCAGATGGTTCCCCTGGACCCCAAGGGAACGTCCCAGATCGACCCCAACTGGGTGGTCAGACATCAGGGCAAAGAGCTGGTCCAGACCGTCAACTGTGACCCTGGCATTGCTGTTGGTGAGTGGATTGGTGGGATTGGTTGGTTGGGTGGGTGAGTGGATGGAATGGTTAGTTGGTTGACTGGTTGGTGGATGGCTTGATTGATTGATACATTCTATGCTTTGGGACATCTCAAAATAACCCAACCCTAACTAAAAAGAACATCCTCTCATCTTCTCTGTTTCCCCGTTCCCAGGTTTTGATGAGTTCAACTCTGTGGACTTCAGTGGTACCTTCTTCATCAACACAGAGAGAGATGATGACTACGCCGGCTTTGTGTTCGGCTACCAGTCCAGCTCCAGGTTCTACGTGGTAATGTGGAAGCAGATCACACAGACCTACTGGAACAACAAACCCACCAAGGCTCAGGGATACTCAGGACTGTCCATCAAGGTGGTCAACTCCACTACCGGACCTGGTGAGCACCTCAGGAACGCTCTCTGGCACACTGGCAACACCCCAGGACAGGTAAGAAACAACCCCTATCGTCTTGCATGCCTGAACACATAACCCACATACACATAGGAAAAAACCTTAGGGAGTATAGGGTGACTACGCCATCTAACTTTAACCCTACGTTTCTTCTTTATTCTGTAGGTGAAGACTCTTTGGCACGACCCTAAGAACATTGGCTGGAAAGACTTCACAGCCTACAGATGGCACCTGATCCACAGACCAAGAACAGGACACATCAGGTAAACACTGAAGCCTTGGCCTGGTGGAGATTTATGAGATTCAGAATGTCTACACAAACCCTATGACTTACTTGACTTAAAACCTTTTACTCCTTGGAGAATGTTGGTAAAACTACTTATAGACTTTCCATAATGGCTGTTTTTGTATCGTAACATAGTTTATCTCACAAATCTTCTTATTGCATCTTTGTTTCAGAGTGGTCATGTACGAGGGGAAGAAGATCATGGCTGATTCTGGGAGCATATACGACAAGACGTACGCAGGCGGAAGACTAGGCCTCTTTGTCTTTTCGCAAGAGATGGTATACTTCTCAGACCTCAAGTATGAATGCAGAGGTAAGGAACAAGGAACTTTCTATGTCTTACTATAACTCCAATAGCAATTGTTTAGTGACATTTCTTTCACATTAGGCCTATGTGAAGTACCTAACCACAACTTAACGCTTTCTCTTAACTTAATGCCTAACCTTGTCCTTTCCGTTTTTCTTTCCAGATGCATAATTGCACGGAGCAAGAAGCTCTTGGAACAATGCACCTTTCTGTATAAATATGAACAATATGTATTCAGATGAAAAGTCCAGGGACAGTTTCTTTCTGCTACTCTTTCTTCTGCGGCACACACACTGGTGGGACCGAGGGGGGAGGGCCTGGTGTGGTTAGCCTCAGGGTAAATTGACACTGGTTGGACAGAGAACCATTTGCTTTGCCTGAGCGGGAGACCGACCAATGTTACCAACCAACGTTACCAACCAATGACACCGACCGGCCGATCTCTCTCTGATCTTAAAGACCTCATTCAGCTCTGCGCAGGAGAGGCTCCCCATAGTCGACTATGCACTTCCAAACCTTTACATCTCTCTCTCTCTCTCTTTCTATCCATCTCTCTTTTTCTGGAATGGACGTCCCAAAGAAAGACTATGTGATGTTCTGTTTATAAAAAACAGATCTACCCGGATGTAGATTCTGAACGATATGACTCTGAGGAAGTGTTTTTTGTGCTCAGAGGAAGAAGAAAGCAATAAGACTTTTTTCACTTTAAGTTATGTAAGGAAAGGGCTTGTGGCCATTGAAAGTCAGCTGCGTAACAACAAGATAAGGAGGGACGGTAACTTTGTGTGGATGTATGTACATTTATGTGTCTAAATAAGAAGAAAGATACTGCTTGCTTTTACCCGTCTATATGCGTACCCTTAGAGAAAAGTGTTTCAGAGACGAAAAAAAACAAACCGAAATTAAAATTGAGCCGAAAGATTTTTTGTCAAATACAGGATTGCTTGTAGGCTTTTATGGCTGGCATTAGATTGATATTGTTCAGTTGAAAGCGAACACAGTATAACTCAGGGTAAGATGGGAGCGTCCATCTTAGCATTGCATAAATGACATGGGAGGGCCATGTAAAAAAGGGCATTTCCAGTGCCAGTAAGTCCAAGACATTCTGTCTATTAAGACACGTGTCATTTTGAACATTAAATGTTACAAATATTCAGTATGTATTTATTTTCCAAAATCTAAAAAGATACCATTTTGGGTAAGATTACAAAACGGGGATCTCCCTCATCTTTAGAGGCTTTACACTTGAAATGTAATTTATTAACTCTTGCCTACAGTGTAGGTACCAAACAATTAAAATACTTTGAGAAAGTGAGAGATTCCCCCAGTGTTCCAGGTGTAAACTGACAACGAGTCAGTCAGTCAGTCAGACTGGTGTCTTTGGTGTCAGAAGTGGGATTCTACTCTCCCCCTCTCCCTCCCTATAAGGAAACCATTATAGGGATTTGAATCCAGCCATGGTTAGAGCTAAGGCTTCTGAATCAGTGTGGTATGTATGTGACCTGTGTGCCTTTTCTTCTGAGAGAGATGAAAAAAACCAAGGAACTCTTTGATCTACAAATATTACCTCATTGCTGTTGTATGATTCATTTGATCAAACAAAAAAGTAATTTTTTTTCATTGTATGCTTACAGAATACAAATGGATCGACATCTTATTGCTACTGTAGCATGAGTCTGTAAATAGTATTACATTTCTTTTCGAAACAGAATCCCCCCTCCCCCATCCAACACCCCCCTGCAGTAAAATGTTAGTTTTTTTTACACATATTTGAATTTTTGCTTTCATGTATGTCCTTTGTCCAGTGCTCTTTTTAATGAATAAATTATTATTCTGTTTTTGTTCTGTCTTTGCTGTTCTGTGTGTGAGAGGTCGATTTGTGTGTGTAGATAAATGCTATTTAAATAATTTATCAGGATTCGCTGCCTGATGAAGGGGGCGTATCCGTATGTATAAACGGTTTGCACACTGACGCGAGGATGTTCTGTTCTTTATCGTCTTTACTTTTAGTTTTTCGCTTAATCGCTTTTTTTTACCATGCTTTTCTGTACAATTTAGTGATGCTTGTTTTTTGCTTAGTTGTACAATGCAACAAAAAATGCTGTTTTTATCCATAGCAAATATTTTGTTACATACTTCTGAAACAATAAATAGTTGTTCAAATCCACGCTCAGTCTGTATGTGTTCACTACCAAGTCGTTGACGGAGTTGATGAACCACAATGCACAATTACATTGTCCTCATACAACATCTATTCTTGACTGCACATTACATATCTCATATTCTATTATATATAATGGGTGGTTGAGCCCTGAATGCTGATTGGCTGACAGCCGTGTTATATCAGACCGTATACCACGGGTATGACGAAACATTTATTTTTGCTGTTCTAATTACGTTGGTAACCAGTTTATAATAGCAATAAGGCACCTCAGGGGTTTGTGGTATATTGACAATATACCACGGCTAAGGGCTGTGTCCAGGCACTCCGCTTTGCATCGTGCTTTAGAACAGCCCTTAACCTTGGTGTATTGGCCATATACAACACCCCCTCTTGCCTTATTGCTTAAATATATACTGCATAAAACACTTTTTATAAAGTCTGAATATAGTATATGGACAATGGCTGTGCAGCTAAGTAAGCTAAAAGTTCACATGCAGAACACATTCAGGCGACACAATGAACATCGACAGAAGCCCAGATATCTGCCTCAAAGTCAATGTTAGGCCCCTGTTTAAATAGGGCTGTGTCTATATACTGTCTTCTCTGTCTCTGTTAAAGACACACATGCCATGGCACTCTGATCCTAGCCTTGATCTGTTTAAAGAACATTGAAAGTCACTGTTAGCATGGACAGATTGGAAACCTCCAAGTTGTCTCTCTTTGTGGTGATTGATGTGATTGATTCATCTCCTGTACAGACATTACTGTAACTTCTGCATGCGTATGTCAATGTTTTGGTGGAGACTAACTTTCTCAAGACGAACAGGTTGAATAAACAGCCTCTCAACCCCCTCAGCATGATATTCTCCCAGAGCCACAGGGTGTGCCCCAAATGGCACCCTATTCCCTCCCAAATGGCACCCTATTCCCTATATAGTGTACTATGTTTGACCAGGGCCCATTCCATATATATAGTGCACTACTTTTGACTAGAGCCCCTGTCTACACTGGTCTACTGGTCCTGCGATAGAAGGACTGCCACATAGCCTACACAGAGTAAACAGAGGGTATATCAACTTGTCCAGCAGTAAAGAAAATATATGCATAGGCAGTGTGGGGTGAATCCTGTTTTCCAGTTTTGCAGAATTTCCAATTGACATCAATATAGAAACTTGGAGAAATAGGAGAAATAGCCTATATACTGTGTAAAAAAAACAGTCTTTATAGGGAAGCATCCAGGCTTAAAATACAATACGGACCCGTAAAATTGTTCCACCAAAGTGTTTTGCCAAATTTCCCATTGACATCCATGCATGACATACAAAGGTTAGGAGGCAGGATTTGACACCTCTGTGAGGAGAGATCTGTTCAGAAAAACATCCACAAGTCAATGTGGTCATCAAGTGTATAGCGTGGTTGCAATAGCCTACAAACTGTCTTGGCTAGCCCATCTGCTCACAAACACCAACCCATTATCACATCGTCTTTAAATTAAAACTCATTTCAAGTCTCAAAGTATGAGTACAAAGAATCAACAATGGGCCTTAACTGGGGGTCTAAATGTGGCTACTGGATCAAAGGTCTTCCACCCTAGAATTACTGGACCTTCTGTAGTTCTCTGGTAGGTTTACCGTGTTGTGGGGGTAAAGAAGTGCACTCTCTTGCTGATGGACACTACCATTACATGCCAAGCCCTTAATTCATACCTCTCCATATTTTGTTGTCTTACAACCAGAATTCAAAATGGATAGTCTACACACAATACCGCATAATGACAAAGTGAAAATGTTTTTAGGAAAATGTATTTGAAATGAAATACAGAAATATATAATTTACGTAAGTATTCATACCCCTCAGTCAATTCATGTTAGAATCACCTTTGGCAGGGATTACAAATGAGTAAGTCTCTATGAGCTTTGGACAACTGGCTTGTACAAAATTCTTCAAGCTCTGTCAAATTGGTTGTTGAACAGTACTAGACAACCATTTTCAGGTCTTTCCATAGATTTTCAAGCTGATTTAGGTCAAAACTGTAAGTCAGGCACTCAGAAACTTTCATTGTCGTCCTGGTAAACAACTCCAGTGTAGATTTGTCCTTGTGTTTTAGGTTATTGTCCTGCTGAAAGGTGAATTCATCTCCCACTGTCTGATGGAAAGCAGACTGAACCAGGTTTTCCTCTAGGATTTTGCCTGTGCTTAGCTCTATTCCGTTTCATTTTTATTCTGAAAAACTCCCCATTCCATAATGATTACAAGCATACCCATAACATGATGCAGCCACCACTATGTTTATAAATATGGAGAGTGGTACTCAGTAAAGCGTTTATTGTATTCGCCCCAAACATAACACTTTGTATTCGCGACAAAAAGTGAATTGCTTTGCCAGATGTTTGTAGTATTACTTTAGTGCCTTGTTGCAAACAGGATGCATGTTTTGGAATATTTTTATTCTGTACAGGCTTCCTTTTTTTTACTCTGTCAATTAGGTTAGTATTGAGGAGTAACTACAATGCTGCTGACCGATCCTCAAATTTCTCCTATCCCAGCCATTAAACTGTAACTGTTTTAAAGTCACCATTGGCCTCAAGGTGAAATCCATGCGCAATTTCCTTCCTCTCCAGCAACTGAGTTAGGAAGGACGCTGGTATCTTTGTAGTGACTGGGTGTATTGATACACCATCCAAAGTGCAATTAATTACTTCATTATGCTCAAAGGGATATTCAGTGTCTGCTTTTTTTTTTTACCCATCTACCAACAGGTTCCCTTCTTTGCGAGGCATTCGAAAACCTCCCTGGTCTTTGTGGTTGAATCTGTGTTTGAAATTCACTGTTCAACTGAGGGACCTTACAGATAATTGTATGTGTGGGGTACAGAGATGTTAAACACTATTATTGAGTCCATGCAACTTATTATGTGACTTGTTAAGCACATTTGAACTTATTTAGGCTTGCCATAACAAAGTTGAATACCTATTGACTAAAGACATTTCAGCTTTTAATTTGTAATTTATTTGTTTAAGAAAATTACAACATAATTCCACTTTGACATTATGGGGTATTGTGTGTAGGCCAGTGGTATAAAAATCAAAACGTAGTCATTGGAGTTCTATGCCTTGGGAGCATTGTATGGGATGGAGCTCTGTCTGTTTGTGGTCCTAAGGAACCCACTGTATTCATCCAACTTAGAATAACATTTAGGATAACATTATTAAAATGAGTGGGGATCTAAAGATGTGCTCGTTCTTGTCAGGATCTTGTTTTGGTCTGGTAATTATTTTCCGAATGTAAAAGCTGTGTGCTGACGATAAAAAGAGTCAGGCGCAGGAGAGTTGAAATGCGTGGAAACCAACGTATTTAATAGCCATGTACATAAACAAGTACAAAAGAGTAGGCAAAAATACTTCCACAAACAAATATAGCCTCGGGCGCATAAAACAAAACACCCGGAATAAATAGCCGTCAACAAAATGACACACACTGAACATATGAAAAAATAAATCACTCACAAGGACAAGAAGAAAAACAGAGGAATAAATACACGCAGACTAATGAGGGGGAATTAGCAACAGGTGTAACTGAAAACAAGGCAAAACCAATTGATAACGAAAAAGGAGCGGTGATGACTAGTAAACCGGTGACCGCCGAACACCGCCCGAACAAGGAGAGGGGCCGACTTCGGCGGAAGTCGTGACACCGAATTTGCAGTGACATTGAAAGATTAAAATGGACATAAACTTCAATGGTTTATTCAGAAGATCAGTGCTAGTCGGAAAACTTTATTGGAAAACGTGTTGCCAATTGCACATTTGTTTGTAGAGCTTTTCAAGATCCTTGTGGCAGGTAGATTAGCGGTTAAGAGCGTTGGGCCAGTAACCGAAAGGTCGCTGGTTCAAATCCCTGAACGACTAGGTCAAAAACCTGTGCATGTGCCATTGAGCAAGGCACTGAACCCTAATTGCTCCTGTATGTCACCCTGTGTAGGAGTGTCTGCTAAATACAGATTATGTCAGGCCTATATAATTCATATAATCCATTGTTATAGAAATTTTGTTCTCAATGTTCATAAACTGAACTTCAATTAAACAACTCCATCTGTAACCCAGAATTTGTAAGATACTGGTTGAAATAAGACAGACAGGAGCCCAGTCTACAAAGGTCAAAGGTAAATCGTTTAATTCACGGGAGAGCTCTGAGCTCTAAAAGGTGTGCACAGTCTTTTATATGGTACAATGTTGAAATACAAAGATACAAAGGCCCCACCATTTCCCCCACCCTTTCCAAGAAAATAGTGTCATCCCACAGTACCCATTCATTCCTTATCACAATCTTTGCAACATAAGTCAAACTTGGGCGGTTCTTTAACTATCCCTCCTGTCTTCAAGGACAGGAGCCTCTCGCATGTGTCTGGTAGAATCAAAGAATTCTTTGTTCTCCCAGATACTCGCTAAATGAAGTTTTACTAACCTGTTCCATTCTCCACAATATTCATTTCTAGACACACACATTAATTGGACTACCATTTTGTCTTATAACCCTATCTCTATCTCATACATTTTCAGAATGGAATATTCTTAGATGTACATACATTTAGTCATTACCATGAAATCTATAACAATCCACCCTATTGACTAAATTTTTACACACAATCACCCATCTATATTGATTAGAATTAATAATGACACCACACCAAATAGAAACAAACTATAAAGAAATAACACCATCTATTTTGATTAGAATTATCATTACCACACAAAACGATTATACAAAACCAATACATGTATTTACATCTGGTCCTCATCAATTACTGTTCTAGGACTATATCCAATCATAACTTTCTAGGTAGGATTTTCATTATGATCTTCATGAAAAGAAACAGCATAACATTTAAGGTCTAATCTAAACATTGAAAATTGTCTCATCAAACATGGGTTCCTCATGAGTAAAGGAACTGGAGCCATCTAGAGGGTCATGAGGCATGTATTCATCATTCCCCTGGTCAGAGCTCGGAATCGGTCCGTATCCCACCATCTGTTGTGTCATTGATTTCTCCAGAGTCCTGGAAATTAAATCTCTCACACACGGAATCACACAACACCCACAAAGTACTAACACAGTCATACAGGTAAAGGTAGCCCACAACACAGTAATCATAAAAATTTTCCATTGTCCAAACATATTGTCAAACCAACTCGTCAGAGCTGGAGCTATGTTATTGGGGAAGAAGGTACAGCACATTATTCCCCCACCCTTCTGCAGACGCCACCCTTTCAGCCAATCTAGAGCCAACCTATATTGCCAGGTCATGAGGGAGGTGGCGGATAATTGTTCAGAGATTCCCATCACCGCATCTCTAGTCTTATTCACAAATCCCTGTTGATTATAATACATATAATTGATCCAATCAACATTTTTTGTTATCATTACTCACCAGAAGAACGCAGTGATAAAACCCTCCCCAATCTGAGTCATAGCTTTATACTCATCTGGAACTTCTCTGGCGATACCTATGACATCCATCCAAATAGAACTGCCTACATTAGAATCTATATTTCTCCTTTTTCTAGTTATCCCATCCAGAACTGGTCTCTGATGTCTAATCCTAACTGGTTGGACCAATAATACCAGAACACAAGTGCCCCTCCACTCTTTAGGTAATGCCTGTCGTAGGCCTCCTTTATTGGTACAAGCCCACCACACATCAGTTACAGGAGCTGTAAGGTTGAGAATTTTCTCCTATACTTCTGAACCCAAATCAGTCACATTAACAGACATCTATTGAGATCCATTACAAGACCTGGGTCTTTCGTGAAGTTGGTCTCCACCGACTGGATTAATGAACAGGAAACATTGTGTCCATAATCATCAGTGTAAGCCCAATACCTTCATTCCGTGTCTGTTTCTGTGACTCTTTGGAGGGTTACTGCTACATATACTCTACAGTCATTAATATCCAAACTTTGTTTAAAACTCCATCGAGATCACTTTCCGTTCACATACCCCGGTCCCCAAGTATGTTTAATTACCTAGGCC
>QNTS01005867.1:9672-38273 GCA_003317085.1 Hucho hucho
GCTCTCTCTCTCTCTCTCTCTCTCTCTCTCTCTCTCTCTCTCTCTCTCTCTCTCTCTCTCTCTGTCTCTGTCTCTGTCTCTGTCTCTCTCTCTCTCTCTTTCTCTTTGAATAACCCTTTTTGTTTCGAGGTAGAACCCTTCTGGGTTCCATGTAGAACTCTCTTGGGAAAGGGTGGAACCAAACATAGTTATTCAAAGGTTCTCCTATGGGGACAGCCAAATAACCATTTTGTGTTGGATTCAAAGGTGAAATAGAAATTGGTGTTGTAATCTTGAAATGGTATACATTATAAGATCTGCAAATTCAATGTCAAGCTTGTGCTGTGATTCTGAAGCATATCCTCCACACAAAAAATATTCAAGCTAAGTGCTCTGAGCGATTGCTAGTATTCTCTTCACCTAGAAGTGTAATATCTTCTTAAAGATCAATCAATCATTAATCATGGTGCAATGCCAGACACACATCCCATCATGAGGCCTTTGAAGATTAAAGAAAAATGAAATTAAGATTAATTAACCCCACTGATAATCATCAAACGGTGATTAGCACGAGACCACAACAAATAACTCAAGGACAAGATCCTCCCCTAGTAACGCCATATTACCCCGACAACAGTAAGTAAGCCTAATGGCACCCTATGGGCTCTGGTCAAACAAGCTACCATTTGGGACCATCAGCTAACCACCAGCTCACAGTACCACATGTAAAGTATGGAAGTATAACACAAAGTGAAGCCCTAAGTAGTTGAGAGCACCCTGAATGGTCAAAGAGGATAATGTGATGTATTTGGCTTGGCGGGCTCCCTGGGTGGGTGTGTGTGTGTATCTGTGTCTGTGTGTGGCCCCACTCTGCATGCCTAGCCCTGTTTCCTGTGGCATGGTGATGGATGGAAGAGCTTCTCACCTGTAATAAGGCCGTGCAATGCTGAGTTTGTGTGTGTGTGTGTCTGTGTATGTGAATAGCAGCATCCCCCAGGCCAGACATGTTCCCCACGCATGGTGCACTACCCCTATGGGCCCTGGACAAAAGCACTATGAGGAATAGGGTGACATTTGGATACAGTATAGTATAGTATTGTAGAGTGTGCTGGTCAAAAGTAGTGGGATTTGGGATTTAGACAGTAGCATAATAGCATGAACTGGTTCACTGAGTAAGAGGCTGAAGCTACTAAATAAAACAATGAGTCAGACAGTCTATACAGGTCTGATCAGAAAGATTGTCGCTTCCATCAATGAAATAATTTCCAATCCCCCATATATATATGTTTTGGTAAATATATATATCCATATACATACACATATGCATACATATACACATATATGCATACGCATACATACATACTGTGGCAGACCAGGGGTTTTACATATACATACAGTGGGGAAAAAAAGTATTTAGTCAGCCACCAATTGTGCAAGTTCTCTCACTTAAAAAGATGAGAGAGGCCTGTAATTTTCATCATAGGTACACTTCAACTATGACAGACAAAATGAGGAAAAAAATCCAGAAAATCACATTGTAGGATTTTTAATGAATTTATTTGCAAATTATGGTGGAAAAAAAGTATTTGGTCAATAACAAAAGTTTATCTCAATACTTTGTTATATACCCTTTGTTGGCAATGACAGAGGTCAAACGTTTTCTGTAAGTCTTCACAAGGTTTTCACACACTGTTGCTGGTATTTTGGCCCATTCCTCCATGCAGATCTCCTCTAGAGCAGTGATGTTTTGGGGCTGTCGCTGGGCAACACGGACTTTAAACTCCCTCCAAAGATTTTCTATGGGGTTGAGATCTGGAGACTGGCTAGGCCACTCCAGGACCTTGAAATGCTTCTTACGAAGCCACTCCTTCGTTGCCCGGGTGGTGTGTTTGGGATTATTGTCATGCTGAAAGACCCAGCCACGTTTCATCTTCAATGCACTTGCTGATGGAAGGAGGTTTTCACTCAAAATCTCACGATACATGGCCCCATTCATTCTTTCCTTTACACAGATCAGTCGTCCTGGTCCCTTTGCAGAAAAACAGCCCCAAAGCATGATGTTTCCACCCCCATGCTTCACAGTAGGTATGGTGTTCTTTGTCCTCCAAACACGACGAGTTGAGTTTTTACCAAAAAGTTNAGCAAACTTCAGACGGGCCTGAACATGTACTGGCTTAAGCAGGGGGACACGTCTGTCACTGCAGGATTTGAGTCCCTGGCGGCGTAGTGTGTTACTGATGGTAGGCTTTGTTACTTTGGTCCCAGCTCTCTGCAGGTCATTCACTAGGTCCCCCCGTGTGGTTCTGGGATTTTTGCTCACCGTTCTTGTGATCATTTTGACCCCACAGGGTGAGATCTTGCGTGGAGCCCCAGATCGAGGAAGATTATCAGTGGTCTTGTATGTCTTCCATTTCCTAATAATTGCTCCCACAGTTGAGTTCTTCAAACCAAGCTGCTTACCTATTGCAGATTCAGTCTTCCCAACCTGGTGCAGGTCTACAATTTTGTTTCTGGTGTCCTTTGACAGCTCTTTGGTCTTGGCCATAGTGGAGTTTGGAGTGTGACTGTTTGAGGTTGTGGACAGGTGTCTTTTATACTGATAACAAGTTCAAACAGGTGCCATTAATACAGGTAACGAGTGAAGGACAGAGGAGCCTCTTAAAGAAGAAGTTACAGGTCTGTGAGAGCCAGAAATCTTGCTTGTTTGTATGTGACCAAATACTTATTTTCCACCATAATTTGCAAATAAATTCATTAAAAATCCTACAATGTGATTTTCTGGATTTTTTTTCCTCATTTTGTCTGTCATAGTTGAAGTGTACCTATGATGAAAATTACAGGCCTCTCTCATCTTTTTAAGTGAGAGAACTTGCACAATTGGTGGCTGACTAAATACTTTTTTTCCCCACTGTATATATACATACACATACCTATATAGATATACATACTTTCTTTAGAATCTACCTTTATTATTCCCCGTGAACCCTACCACTCTTCCCCCAATTGGAGTAAACTAATAAACAATAACACTTAGGCTTCTACCTTCAGTTTATACATACTATATACATTTTACAGACACAATCTATTTTACAATAGTTATATTTTGTTTGTTTTTAGTCCTTCCTCTATTTCTGACGTCTGTCCAGTTTGATTTCTATTTGTAACTGTGCTATTTCACAACATTTCTGAACCTATATACATTTTACAGACCCTGTATGTTTTACATTGGTTATCTTGTTATTAGTCCCACCCTTCAGCTCCATTCAACCCCTCCCATCTATCTTTCAACACCATCCATTTTGGATTTCTATTTCCCATATATTTTTCAACTGTGCTGTGATGCTTCCCAAAAGTAATGAACCTTTCTATTCTCAAAGCTTCTACAGATTGTAAATTAAAAATAAACATTTTTGCTAAAATAATTATTATATTATTGATTGATTGACTATGGCTTTTCAAATCACCTAGTATTGCTATCTGCAGCGTTAGTTCTAGGTTAATGTTGCAATTCTTCAGCCATTCCTGGACCTGTGACCAAAAACGAACTACATATGGACAATACCAAAATAAATGATCTAATGACTGCCTCCTCACAGCAAAATCTGCAGAGCTGGGAAGATTGTATCCCCCATATATACAACATTCTATTGGTTGCAAGAATTTAAATTGAAAAATTCGAAGTTTTGAATCTGGTGTTGTTTTGCGTATCAATTCGTAAACCATGTGCCATGGAATGGGTACATCGAAAATCTCTTCCCAACTATTTTGCAATTTATATGGCACAGCTGTCAGTTTTTTGGTCCTTAAATGGAATTGGTATATGTTTTTATTTATCACACTTTTCCATTTATGTTCTTTAATACAGGGCCGACATACAAGTTTCTTACTTTTCTCCCCTTCTACTTGCCTCTTCCATTTTTGTGGTAATGCTGCAATTAGTTGGTTGTAATTTTGGGTAGAGCAGTCATTTCCATGTCTGTGTTAGCTGCATGTGTGGCATAACTCAACCAGTCCTATTTATGAAAATTATACCTTTTTTAAACATTTCTTCGAAAAATACGTTTTTTTAATCAATTAGTATATTTGAGTTTAACCACAATATTTGTTTTATTATTTTTTCTGTCTTTTCAGGTGGATTAAACTGAAATTGTAACCAACTTTATAAGGCTTGTATAAAAAATAGCGATATTTTGGAGATTATTTCCATTTCAAACAACCAAAAATGAGCAGGTGTAATCTGAATAAAGGGGAAAAGGCCATTCTTGAACATGATGGATCACAGAACCCCATGATGGATCACAGAACCCCATGATGGATCACAGAAACCCATGATGGATCACGGAACCCCATTATGGATCACAGAACACCACGATGGATCACAGAACACCACGATGGATCACAGAACACCATGATGGATCACGGAACCCCATTATGGATCACAGAACACCACGATGGATCACAGAACACCACGATGGATCACAGAACCCCACGATGGATCACAGAACACCATGATGGATCACAGAACACCATAATGGATCACAGAACACCATGATGGATCACGGAACCCCATTATGGATCACAGTACACCACGATGGATCACAGTACACCACGATGGATCACAGAACCCCATGCTGGATCACAGAACCCCACGATGGATCCCAGAACACCATGATGGATCACAGAACACCATGATGGATCACAGAACCCCATGATGGATCACAGAACCCCATGATGGATCACAGAACCCCATGATAGATCACAGAACACCATGATGGATCACAGCTAGGCTGGCTGCTCTGTACTTGGTGTGTTTGTTTATGTTGCTCTCGACCACAACTATGGTCCCGTATACACAGGTTGTACAACTGATCTACAACACATTTGACACAATGGCTGTGGTACAATTTATATGTTTGTGATACAACAGAGTTTGTTTTCACACGAATGTCTACTCAACCATTGTGCAGGGTCTCCACCATGCCTGTGTAATTACTTTTGAGCAGAAAACCTCTCCTTTGTATCACAACCTTTGTGCCAAATGCGTTGCACTTCAGTTGAATAACTTGAGTGTGTGCAGGGCCTCACTTACAGCAGATTATATTTTCCATGCTACTGTAATATGGTGACCAACAGGAGCTGAACTAAAAGACTTCCTCAAAGACAGTTATTCTTCAAATGACCTTCACCACATATATGTCAGTAGTCTGGACTTCTGTTCAGGTCCAGGTAAGTGTGTGTGTGTGTGTGTGTGTGTGTGTGTGTGTGTGTGTGTGTGTGTGTGTGTGTGTGTGTGTGTGTTTGCGCCTGTTTGCTTGAATGTATGGGTGCATGTGTGTGTGCGTGTGTGTACATGCATGTGTGTTTGCGTGTGTTTGTGTGTGAATGTGCGTGTGTGTATGTGTGTGTGTTTATGTGTGTGCAGCCTAGGCATCTCTATCTCTCCATGCCGTTTCCCACCACCTGCATGTAGGGGCGTATGTTTCACACTGTGACTGCACTCTTTCATCCAGTCCCCCTTGTGTTTAGTGTCCTCCCATACAGCGTGGCTCACAGCCAACATACCAGTGCACCTGGCTGGCCAACACAGCACTGGCATTTATCCGGGCCAAGGCAAGATTCCACAGTGTACGTAATCAAACTCGGCGAGCGGACAAAAGGGATCGTGTCAGGTTGCCAGATATGCCATTGAGTCTGTGACTGTGGCCGTGTCCCAAATGGCACCCTAGTCCCTACGTAGTGCACTACTTTTGACCAGAGCCCTACGGGGACGCTGACTGTCTAAAGTAGGAGACAGATCTACATGAGGTGTCTCAGATTCTTATATGAGATCAACCAAACCTGAATAACTGTTGATGGGCGGTAGATAGCCTAGCGGTTAAGCATGTTGGGCCAGTAACCGAAATGTTGCTGGTTCGAATCCCTGAGCCGGCTAGGTGAGACGTTTGTTGGTGTGTCCTTGAGCAAGGCCCTTAACCCTAATTGCTCTGGATAAGAGTGTCTGCTAAAATGTAAATTGGCGCCTGGTTTCATTTTCTGTTTGTCACAACTCAGAGGTTATCAATTCAGTTTCTAAATCATGAAAATAACAGAATCTAGACAGAATATAATGTTTTAAACATCACCTGTTCACTTAGAATACACCTGCAGTATGACACCTCTATTGTTCACCATGTTTTTGTTGCAGTCTGTTCTTATGCACTTTGCTCTGGCATCTCTTTTAACCCATATGCCCAGTGTAATGCCATGCACATCAGCTTGAAGCGGTGCAAAGTTGCAGAAAACGCTGCAGACAGAGAGAGAGGAGCTGGGGGCTTCAGCTTCATCACTGCGGAAAAGGAGCATCTGGTATTATATGACACTCGGCATCATACAGCGGCACTTCAAACACGGAGGGAACATTGAAGCCATGGGGTGCCCAGCTTATGAATGCATTTTTAATTACTCAGAATCCCCTGCTGGGGCGCCGAGTTCACAGAAGTTCAATCCCGAGCCCGTTTGATGTTCCCATCGCTGCCTGTGAGAGATTCCCTCTGTGTGCCGTGCTGTGTCCCCCCATCTACTGGTTTCCTACTGCAGGCACTGAGGCACATTGAGATGTCAGGGAAACTCAGTTATCAGACTATAGTTATTGTCAGCCCCCTACCCTATTTCAGACCTAATGTTGCGGCGGTAGGCCCTATGATAGGTATAAATATTGATCAGAAGGAATGTGCCTGTTTAGATATCAGCATGAGCTCATTCAAGTTTGAATCCCAGCCAGCTACTAGCTATAATCATCATGCTTGTTAGTGTTACCAAGTTAAAGCTGAAGTCAGTGTAATAGTGTGAAATTGGTCCAATGGGATTAGAACATGAAATGATCCCTCTAAATTTAAAAAAAAGTTACCAGCTATATACCAGCCTACATTTAAAGAACTGAGGTGAAAACCTTACATGATAACGCTCGCTGTAATGATTTATCAACGTCTCAAAGTACTCAAAACTTAGAAGAATGTTCTAGTGCACCACTTCACAAAACAATGACAACACCTTCCTAATATTGACTTGCCCTCAGAACAGCCTCATGTTAACATTAGAAGCCTCTTCCCTAAGTGTGTTTTATTCACTGCCCTAGCACACTCTGCCAACCCGGATACTCGTCGCCAATTCCACTGGCTCCAGGTAATCTACAAGTCTTTGCTAGGTTAAGCCCTGCCTTATCTCAGCTCACTGGTCACCTTAGCAGCACCCACCCGTAGCACGCGCTCCAGCCGGTATATCTCACTGGTCACCCCCAAAGCCAATTCCTCCTTTGGCCGCCTTTCCTTCCAGTTCTCTGCTGCCAATGACTGGAACAAACTACAAAAATCACACAAGCTTTAAGCACCAGCTGTCAGTGCAGCTCACAGATCTCTGCACCTGCACATAGCCCATCTGTTCATATAGCCTTTAGCCGTACCCTTTGCTACTCCTCCTCTGTTCCTCTGGTGATGTAGAGGTTAACCCCCAGTACCACACCTATTCCCCAGGCGCTCTCATTTGTTGGCTTCTGTAACCGTAAAAGCCTTGGTTTCATGCATGTTAACATCAGAAACCTCCTCCCTAAGTTTGTTTTCTTCACTGCTTTAGCACAATCCGCCAACCCTGATGTCCTAGCCATGTCTGAATCCTGGCTTAGGAAGCCCACCAAAAGTGAATTGTTTGCCCCCCATTTATCTTCAGGGTTTGTACTGTTAGGTGACCGAAACTGGGACATGCTTAATAACTTCTTAGGGAGCGGCTGCATAGGTGACGGTTTTGGAGAGTCTGGCGTGCCCAAAGTAAAATGCCTGCCACTCAGGCCCAGAAAATAGGATATGCACATATTTAGTACTATTGGATAGGAAACACTCTGAAGTTTCTAAGAGTGTTAAAATAATGTATGTGAGCATAACAGAACTGATATAGCAGGTAAAAACCCGAGGAAAATCCATCCGTATTTGCAGTTTTTTTTGTAAATGACTATCTTCTCCATTGTGCCTATTGCATACGATGTTATGTAGGACTGAGACTGCAGTACCTATGGCTTCCACTAGATGTCAACAGTCAACAGTCAAAGACTGGGAATTCTAGAAGTAACCAGAACAGATAGGAACAGGAAGAAGTCAGAGGACCACTTTTGTAAACAAGGTTTGACGCGCGCGAGATTGTGAACGCGCACCACTTTATTTTTCTTTCCTATCGTTCACGTTATCGTCCGGTTGAAATATTACAGCAAAAATACACAAAAGGATACCTAAGGATACATAAAAAATGATGTTTGATTTGTTTGTAGAAAGTGTATAGTTATAATTTGAACGTGTTCTCTTCACGGTTCAATGGGCGACTCAACAATGGATTTTATGATCATAACGCGCCAACCAAACGGAGATTTATGGATATAATAAATGACTTTTTCTTACAAAAGAACCATTGGATGTCTTCGTTGGACACTTGGGAAGCCCTCGGCAGAAGTTCTTCGAAAGGTAAGGGATTTTATATTAGCGATTTTATGCGTTTTTTAAGACCCGCGTTGGTTATGGATTTATGCTAATGCATAAAATATGAGAGGGGCTATCCTCAAACAATCAAATGTTGTGCTTTCGCCGTAAAGCCTTTTTGAAATCTGACGCTGTGTGATATTGCCAAGAATCAGAGCTTTTGATGACTATGCAACACTTGTATATTGATGAATGTTTAATAATTCAACTTTTGGATTTTGAATTTGGCGCCTCACATTTCACCGGGTAGTGTCCCACTGCTCCCTAAGTAGTTAACACCCCGGACGTCCTACAATCTAAGCTAGATGCCCTCAATCTCACACAAATTATCAAGGAACCTACCAGGTACAACCCTAAATCCAAAAACACGAGCTCCGTCATAGATATCATTCTGACCAACTTGCCCTCTAAATACACCTCTGATGTCTTCAACCAGGATCTCAGCAATCACTGCCTCATTGCCTGCATCTGTAATGGGTCTGCGGTCAAACGACCACCCCTCATCACTGTCAAACGCTCCCTAAAACACTTCAGCGAGCAGGCCTTTCTAATCGAACTGGCCCGGTTATCCTGGAAGGATATTGACCTCATTCCATCAGTAGACGATGCCTGGTTATTCTTTAAAAGTGCTTTCCTCACCATCTTAAATAACTTGTTAGGGAGTGGTGGGGCGCTAGCGACACTACCAGGTGAAATGCAAGACAAAATCCAAAAGTTGAATTATTAAACATGCACCAATATACAAGTGTTTCATACTCATCAAAAGCTCTGCTTCTTGGCAATATCACAGCATTGTCGGATTTCAAAAAGGCTTTACGGCGAAAGCACTACATTTGATTGTTTGAGGGTAGCACCTTCAATATTTTCCATAACCATGAAATCTTTAGCCAGTGTGGTTGATAGAAAATGCATTTCACAGGGAAAACCTGTGCCTTACCTTTTGTAGAACTTCTGCAGAGGGCTTCCTAAGTGTCCAACGAAGACAATCCATGGGTATTTGGTTCGAAAAAGTAATTTATTATATCCATAAATCTCCGTTTGGTTGGCGCCTTGTGTTCAGAAAATCCAACGTGAAGAGAACGCGTTCAACTAAACCTATAAACTTTCCCTCAACAAAACAAAAAACAATTAAAATGCATCCTTAGCTTATCTTTTATGAATAAAAGTGATAATCTTTCACTTGGATGGTCACCTAAACGTTATATAAGTCAAATAAAGTGGACCGCTCAGCCAAACGTGCGCCCAAAAACGTGCAACTGAAAAAGAGCTCCCCTCACCAAAACCTCTACCTATTGAACACATTGGTTCTGATTGCCATGTGTCCTGGTATAAATACTTTTCAATAGGCAGTCTCTCTAAGTGAGCCATAAGCCACCAGAATGACATTTCCGGATGGAATTTTCTCTGGTTTTTGCCTGCCAAATGAGTTCTGTTACACTCACAGACAAAATGTTAACACTTTTGGAAACCTCAGAGTGTTTCCTATCCAATAGTACTAATTATGTGCATATCCTATTTTCTGAGCCTGAGTGGCAAGCATTTTACTTTNCCCCCACACACTTCTCCTTCACCCAAATCCAGATAGCTGCAAAATCTGGACACCTACATATCAGCTCGGCTAGACAATCTGGACCCTCTCTAAAATTATCCGACGCAATTGTTGCAACCCCTATTACTAGCCTGTTCAATCTCTTTTTGTATCGTCTGAGATTCCTAAAGACTGGAAAGCTGCCACGGTCATCCCCCTCTTCAAAGGGGGGGACAGTCTAAACCCAAACTGTTACAGACCCATATCTATCCTGCCCTGACTTTCTAAAGTCTTCGAAAGCCAAGTTAACAAACAGATCACCGACCATTTCAAATCCCACAGTACCTTCTCCGCTATACAATCTTGCTTCCGAGCTGGTCATGGGGTTCAATTCTCGAGCCGACTCTTTTCTCTGTATATATCAATGATGTCGCTCTTGCTGCTGGTGATTCTCTGATCCACCTCTACGCAGACGACACCATTCTGTATAGTTCTGACCCTTCTTTGGACACTGTGTTAACAAACCTCCAAACGAGCTTCAATGCCATACAACACTCGTTCCGTGGCCTCCAACTGCTCTTAAATGCTAGTAAATGCATGCTCTTCCTACGATCGCTGCCCGCACCCGCCCGCCCGACTAGAATCACTACTCTGGACGGTTCTGACTTAGAATATGTGGGCAACTACAAATACCAAGGTGTCTGGTTAGACTGTAAACTCTCCTTCCAGACTCATATTAAGCATCTTCAATTCAAAATTAAATCTAGAATCAGCTTCCTATTTTGCAACAAAGCCTCCTTCACTCATGCTGATAAACGTACCCTTGTATAAATGACTATCCTACCGATCCTTGACTTCAGCAATGTCATTTACAAAATTGCCTCCAACACTCTACTCAGCAAATTGGATGTAGTCTATCACAGTGCCATCCATTTTGTCACCAAAGCCCCATATACTACCCACCACTGCGACCTGTATGCTCTCGTTGGCTGGCCCTCACTTCATACTCGTCGCCAAACCCTCTGGCTCCAGGTCATCTATGCATTTTTGCTAGGTAAAGCCCCGCCTTATCTCAGCTCACTGATCACCATAGCAACACCCACCCGTAGCACGCGCTCCATCAGGTATATTTCACTGGTCATCCCCAAAGCCAACACCTCCTTTGGCTGCCTTTCCTTCCAGTTCTCTGCTGCCTATGACTGGAATGAATTGCAAAAATCACTGAAGCTGGAGACTTATATCTCCCTCACTAACTTTAAGGATAATTTGTCAGAGCAGCTTACCGATCACTGCACCTGTACACAGCCCATCTGTAAATAGCCCACCTAACTATCTCATCCCCATATTGTTATTTATTTTTGCTCTTTTGCATCCCAGTATCCCTAGGTGCACATCATCATCTGCACATCTATCACTCCAGTGTTAATGCTAATTTGTAATTATTTCACCACTCTGCCCTATTTTTGGCCTTACCTCCTTAATCTTACTACATTTGCACACACTTTATATAGATTTTTCTATTGCGTTATTGACTGTACGTTTGTTTATTCCATGTGTAACTCTGTTGTTTTTTGTCTAACTGCTTTGCTTCATCTTGGCCAGGTCGCAGTTGTAAATGAGAACTTGTTCTCAACTGGCCTACCTGGTTTAATAATGGTGAAATACATGTTTTTTTTATAGTTATGGATAGAGCAGGTGTCCTTAATGTTTTGTACACTCAGTGTATAGCCTAATTCAACTTTTCTCTGTCAAATCAAAACTCAAACCGAGCTCATTGCAGCATAGCGAAAGAAGAACGCACTCCTCTCTCTCTCTCTCTCTCTCTCTCTCTCTCTCTCTCTCTCTCTCTCTCTCTCTCTCTCTCTCTCAATATCGATATGCAGAGACATCTGTGAGTGGAGAGACACATTTTCTGTGTAAAGTTTAATGAGCACCTCTAGGGCTGACACCACATGAATAATACATACATTATTCTATTAAAGCCAACAAGAGGCATCTATCTTGCAAATGGACCAGAACCAATGTGATGGACCGGTTGGAGCCCAAGGCGGTCACAGTGGAAGGCATCGCAAAAAAATCTTGAGTGTCTGTCCTGCTCTCTCTGCCGCCAGCCGATCCCCAGAGCACTTCATAATACATAGGCCGTGTCCCAAATGATACGCTATTCCTTATATAGTGCACTACTATTGACCAGAGCCTTATGGTTAATGCACTACAGTATATAGGGAATAGGGTGCGATTTGGGACTCTGCTGTTTTGCCAGAAGGGGCTTTATCCTTGAACGCCTTTCAGCTCACCTGAGGAGAAGGACCAGGTAGAGGAGTAATCACTCAGCCCAGACTGACAATAAGAAAAAGTGGTGGATGATTTAGTAGTAATGTCAATATTCACACGTAATTCAGGCCAAATTGAAAAAAAATTACAATCTTTTTTAAAAGCTGATTGTCCACAACCAAACAGAAGCATAAAAAACAGGAGGGACTGAATGTCTTAGAAGTGTGCAAAACTCAGTGGTGGAAAAAGTACCCTATCATACTTGAGTAAAAGTATAGATACCCTCATAGAAAGTTAATCAAGTAAAAGTGAAAGTCACCCAGTAAAATAGTACTTGAGTAAAAGTCTAAAGGTATTTGGTTTTAAATATAGTTAAGTATCAAAAGTACATGTAATTGCTAAAATATACTTAAGTATCAAAAGTAGAAGTAAAAGTCTAAATAATTTCAAATTCCTTATATTAAGCAAAGCAGACAGCACCATTTTCTTGTTTATAAAATGTATGGATAGCCAGGGGCACACTCTAACACTCAGTGCTGCAGGCTCCAGGTAGTGGGGTTGGCAGAGACGAGGAACTGAAGAGTCGTCTCTAGGTTCTGATTGGCACGCTCCGACTGGCCATTAGATTCAGAATGAAACAAGGAGGACAGGTTGGCCGACGACCAAATGAGGGTGCAGAACGCCTTCCCGAATTGGGACGAGAACTGAGGACCACGATCTGAGATTATGTCGACCGGAAGTCCATGGATTCGGAAGACGTGCTGTACCATGAGTTGGGCCATCTCCTTGGCTGAGATTAACTTGGGAAAGGGGATGAAATGGGTGGCTTTTGAATACCTATCCACCACTGTAAAGATGGTGGTGTTACCATCAGACGGGGGGAGACCAGAGACAAAGTCCAGGGATATATGGGACTGGGCAGAATCCGGGACGAACAACTGGTTAGCCGGGCCCACCCCGGGGTCCAGCTGTGAATGCTGCGGACCAGGCCCTCGATACCCCAGACAAGTGTTGCTGCTAGACAGGAGGTTAGGGAGAATGGTCTCTGGGTCAGACGGTGTAGCTGCGGAGCAATGCAAGTGAGAGAGGGCGTCAGGTTTCAAATTCTTGGATCCAGGGCGGTAGGAGATGGCGAAATTGAAACGAGTGAACAGCAGAGCCCAACGAGCCTGCCTTGATTTAAGGAGCTTGGCGGTGCAGAGAAATTGCAGATTATTGTGGTCGGTCCACACTAGGAATGGATGTTCCGCCTCTTCTAGCCAATATCTCCATTCCTCCAGCGCCATCTTGACTGCAAGAAGTTCCTGGGTACCAACGTCATACTTCCTCTCTGCGGGATTAAGATGATGGGAAAGGAAAGCGCAGGGTTGCAGCTTTTGGTCTTGAGCAGAATGCTGGGACAGGACGGCCCATACTCCAACGTCCGAGGCATCGACCTCCATCGCGAACTGACGGTACGGGTCCAGATGGATTAAGATGGGGGCTGTAGTGAACCGATGCTTGAGATCTGAAAACACCCTGTCAGCAGCTGGGGACCACATGAATGAAATCTTGGGTGAATTGAGTGCAGAGAGGGGGGAAGCCAGGGTGCTGTAGCCCCGGATGAAGCGGCGGTAGAATTGAGGAAATCCCAGGAAACGTTGCAGCTGTACTCTGGATGTGGGTTAGGGCCACTCCACCACCCCTCTCACCTTGTCCCGATCCATCTGAATATTCCTGGCAGCGATGACGTAACCCAGAAAGGAGATAGTGGAGCGATGAAATTCACACTTCTCAGCCTTGACAAACAACTGGTTCTCCAGGAGGCGCTCCTGAACCGAACAAGAAAAGACACGGATGTTGTGAAGATAGACAAACACGAACCGGTTCAACATGTCACGGAGCACATCATTGGCATTGAGGAGTACACCACAGTAGTCACTGGCTTTATCAATAAGTGCATCAAGGATGTCATTCCCACAGTGACTGTACGTACATACCCCAACTAGAAACCATGGATTACAGGCAACATTCACACTGAGCTAAAGGGAAGAGCTACCGCTTTCAAGGAGCAGGACTCCAACCCGGAAGCTTATAAGAAATCCCGCTATGGCCTCCAATGATCCATCAAACAGTCAAAGCGTCAATACACGACTAAGATCAAATCGTACTACACCGGCTCCAACGCTCGTCAGATGTGGCAGGGCCTGCAAACTATTACAGACTACAAAAGTGAAGCACAGCCGAGAGCTGCCCAGTGACACGAAACCTCCCAGACGAGCTAAATAACTCCTATGCCCGCTTCGGGGCAAGTAACACTGAAACTTGCATGAGAGCCACAGCTGTTCCGGACAACTGTGTGATCACGCTGTCCACAGCCAATGTGAGTAAGACCTTTAAACAGGTCAACATTCACAAGGCTGCAGGGCCAGACGGACTTCCAGGAAGTGTACTCCGAGCATACGCTGACCAACTGTCTTCACTGACATTTTCAACCTCTCCCTGTCTGAGTCTGTAATACCAACATGTTTCAAGCAGACCACCATAGTCCCTGTACCCAAAAACACTAAGGTAACCTGCCTAAGTGACTACAGACCCATTGCACTCTCATCTGTAGCCATGAAATGCTTTGAAGGCTGGCCATGTGTCACGCCCTGATCTGTTTCACCTGTCCCTGTGATTGTCTCCACCCCCTTCATGTGTCGCTTATTTTCCCCAGTGTATTTATCCCTGTGTTTCCTGTCTCCCTGTGCCAGTTCGTCTTGTATGTTTAGTCAAGTCAACCAGCGTGTTTTCCCCGTACTCCTTTTCTATTCTCTTTTGCTAGTCTTCCCGGTTTTGACCACTGCCTGACTCTGGACTACTCTCCCACCTGCCTCATCATCCTGCCTGCCCTGGCCTTGAATCTGCCTGCCCTTCGGTACCTATTGGACTCTGAACTGGTTTTGACCTTTTGCCTGTACACAACCATTCTCTTGCCTACCCCTTTTTGGATTAATAAACATTGTAAGACTCCAACCATCTGCCTCCTGTGTCTGCATCTGGGTCTCGCCTTGTGCCTTGATAGTCATGGCTCACATCAACACCATTATCCCAGAAAACCTAGACCCACTCCAATTTGCATACCGCACCAACAGATCCACAGATGATGCAACCTCTATTGCACTCAACACTGCCCTTTCACACCTGGACAAAAGCAACAAGAGAGAATGCTATTCATTGACTACAGCTCAGCGTTCAACACCATAGTCCCCTCAAAGCTCATCACTAAGCTAAGGACCCTGGGACTAAACACCTCTCTCTGAAACTGGATCCTGGACTTCCTGAAGGGCCGCCCCCAGGTGGTAATGGTAGGTAACAACACATCCGCCACGCTGATCCTCAACACTTTTCAAACAGCTTTTGCAAACAGAAATTTGCATCCTGTAACTCCAAAAAGTTTTGGGACACTGTAAAGTCCATGGAGAACAAGACCACCTCCTCCCAGCTACCCACTGCACTGAAGCTAGGTAACACTGTCACCACCAATACATCTACCAGTGAGTGTAGCGAAATGCTTGTGCTTCTAGTTCCGACCATGCAGTAGTATCTAACAAGTAATCTAACAAATTCACAACAACTACCTTACACACACAAGAGTAAAGGAATGAATACGAGTATGTACATATAAATAAATGGATGAGCGATGGCTGATCGGCGTAGGCAAGATGCAGTAGATGGTATGGAGTACAGTATATACATATGAGATGAGTAATGTAGGATATGTAAACATTATATAAATGGCATCGTTTAAAGTGGCTAATGATACATTTATTTCATCCGATTATAATTATTAAAGTGGCTAGAGATTTGAGTCGATGGCCGAACGGCATAGGCAAGATTCAGTAGATGGTTTAGAGTACAGTGTATACATTTGATATGAGTAATGTCGGATATGTAAACATTATATACAAAATTGTTTAAAGTGGCTAGTGATACATTTGTTACATCCAATTCCTAATTTTAAAGTGGCTAGAGATTTAAGTCAGTATGTTGGCAGCAGCCACTCAATGTTAGTGATGGCTATTTAACAGTCTGATGGCCTTGAGATAGAAGCTGTTTTTCAGTCTCTCGGTCCCAGCTTTGATGCACCTGTACTGACCTCGCCTTCTAGATGATAGCGGGGTGAACAGGCAGTGGCTCAGGTGGTTGTTGTCCTTGATTATCTTTTTGGCCTTCCTGTGACATCGGGTGGTGTAGGTGTCCTGGAGGGTAGGTAGTTTACCCCTGTTGATGCTTTGTGTTGTCCTCACTACCCTCTGGAGAGCCTTACGGTTGTGGGCGGAGCAGTTGCCATACCAGGCGGTGATACAGCCCGACAGGATACTCTCGATTGTGCATCTGTAGAAGTTTGTGAGTGCTGTTGCGCCTTCTTCACCACGCTGTCTGTGTGGGTGGACCAATTCAGTTTGTCCGTAATGTGTACGCCGAGGAACTTAAAACGTTCCACCTTCTCCACTACTGTCCTGTCGATGTGGATAGGGGGGTGCTCCCTCTCCTGTTTCCTGAAGTCCACGATCATCTCTTTTGTTTTGTTGACATTGAGTGAGAGGTTATTTTCCTGACACCACACTCCGAGGGCCCTCACCTCCTCCCTGTAGGCCGTCTCATCGTTGTTGGTAATCAAGCCTACCACTGTAGTGTCGTCAGCAAACTTGATGATTGAGTTGGATGCGTGCTTGGCCACGCAGTCATGGGTAAACAGGGAGTACAGGGCTGAGAACGCACCCTTGTGGGGTCCCAGTGTTGAGGATCAGCGGGGTGGAGATGTTGTTTCCTACCTTCACCACCTGGGGCCGGCCCGTCAGGATGTCCAGGACCCAGTTGCACAGGGCTGGGTCGAGACCTAGGGTCTCGAGCTTAATGACGAGCTTGGAGGGAACTATGGTGTTAAATGCTGAGCTGTAGTCGATGAACAGCATTCTTACATAAGTATTCCTCTTGTCCAGATGGGTTAGGGCCGTATGCAGTGTGATGTCGATTGCGTCGTCTGTGGACCTATTGGGACGGTAAGCAAATTGGAGTGGGTCCAGGGTGTCTGGCAGGATGGAGGTGATATGATCCTTGACTAGTCTCTCAAAGCACTTCATGATGACGGAAGTGAGTGCTACAGGGCGATAGTCATTTAGCTCAGTTACCTTAGCTTTCTTGGGAACAGGAACAATAGTGGCCCTCTTGAAGCATGTGGAAACAGCAGACTGGGATAGGGACTGATTGAATATGTCCGTAAACACACCAGCCAGCTGGTCTGCACATGCTCTGAGGACACGGCCAGGGATGCCATCTGGGCCAGCAGCCTTGCGAGGGTTAACACATTTAAATGTTTTCCTCACGTTGGCTGCGGTGAAGGAGAGCCCACAGGTTTTGGTAGCGGGCCGTGTCGGTGGCACTGTATTATCCTCAAAGCGAGCAAAGAAGTTGTTTAGTTTGTATGGGAGCAGGACGTCATGGTCCGCGACGGGGCTGGTTTTCTTTTTGTAGTCCGTGATTGACTGTAGACCCTGCCAAATTCCTCTCATGTCTGAGCCGTTGAATTGTGACTCTACTTTGTCTCCATATTGACCCTTAGCTTGTTTGAATGCCTTGCGGAGGGAATAGCTACACTGTTTGTATTCAGTCATGTTTCCGGTAGCCTTACCCTGGTTAAAAGTAGTGGTTCGCGCTTTCAGTTTTGCGCGAATGCTGCCATCAATCCACGGTTTCTGGTTGGGGAAGGTTTTAATAGTTGCTATGGGTACAACATCACCAATGCACTTGCTAATAAACTCGCTCACCGAATCAGCGTATACATCAATGTGGTTGTCCGACGCTATGCGGAACATATCCCAGTCCACGTGCTCGAAGCAATCTTGCAGCATGGAATCGGATTGGTCAGACCAGCGTTGAACAGACCTGAGAACGGGCGTTTCCTGTTTTAGTTTCTGTTTGTAGGCTGGGAGCAACAAAATGGAGTCATGGTCAGACTTGCCNGAATAACAATGATCCAGGATTTTACCAGCCCGGGTGGCACATTCGATATGCTGGTAAAATTTCGGGAGCCTTGTTTTCAAATTAGCCTTATTAAAATCCCCAGCCACAATAAATGCAGCCTCAGGATATGTGGTTTCCAATTTACATAGAGTCCAATGAATTTCTTTCAGTGCCGTCGATGTGTCAGCTTGAGGGGGGATGTACACGGCTGTGATTATAATCGAGGAGAATTCTCTTGGTAGATAATGCGGTCGGTATTTGATTGTAAGGAATTCTATGTCAGGTGAACAAAAGGACTTGAGTTCCTGTATGTTATGATCACACCACGTCTCGTTAATCATAAGACACACACCCCCGCCCTTCTTCTTACCAGATAGATGTTTGTTTCTGTCGGCGCGATGCGTGGAGAAACCAGGTGGCTGTACCGACTCTGATAACGTGTCCTGAGTGAGCCATGTTTCCGTGAAGCAAAGAACTTTGCAGTCTCGGATGTCTCTCCGGAAGGCAACCCTCGCTCTGATTTCGTCCACTTTGTTGTCCAGAGACTGGACATTGGCGATTAAAATACTCGGGAGAGGTGCACGATGCGCCCGTCTACGTAGCTTCACCAGAAGACCGCCGCGTTTCCCCCTTCTCCGGCGCCGTTGTTGTTTTGAGTCGCCGGCTGGGATCCAGTCTATTGTCCTAGTTGGGGTACCAAACAGAGAATCCGCTTCGGGAAAGTCGTATTCCTGGTCGTAATGTTGGTAAGTTGACGTTGCTCTTATATCCAATAGTTCCTCCCGGTTGTATGTAATAAAACGTAATATTTCCCGGGGTAACAATGTAAGAAGTAATATATAAAAAAACTGAGAACGTGAAGCAAGGCTGCCATCTCTGTCGGCGCCGGAAGCTCATTAAGTTTGCTGGTGACACAACAGTGGTAAGCCTGAACACTGACAACGATGAGACAGCCTGTAGGGAGGAGGTCAGAGACCTGACCGTGTGGTGCAAGGACAATAATCTCTCCCTCAACGTGATCAAGACAAAGGAGATGATTGTGAACTACAGGAAAAGGAGGACTGAGCACGCCCCCATTCTCATCAAAGGGGCTGTAGTGGAGCAGGTTGAGATCTTCAAGTTCCTTGGCTTCCACATCACCAACAAACTAACATGGTCCATGCACACCAAGACAGTCGTGAAGAGAACACGACAAAACCTATTCCCCCTCAGGAGACTGAAAAGATTTGGCATGGGTCCTCAGATCCTCAAAAGGTTTTACAGCTGCACCTTCTAGCCCATCCTGATGGGTTGCATCACTGCCTAGTATGGCAACTGCTCGGCCCTTCCGACTGCAAGGCACTACAGAGGGTAGTGCGTACGGCCCAGAACATCACCGGGGCCAAGCTCCTTGTCATCCAGGACCTCTATACCAGCCACCCTTGTCATAGGCTGTTCTCTATACTTCTGGACGACAAGCGGTACCGGAGCGCCAAGTCTAGGTCCAAGAGGCTTCTAAACAGCTTCTACCCCCAAGCCATAAGACTCCTGAACAGCTAATCAAATGGCTACCCAGACTTTTTGCATTGCCCCCCCCCCCCCCACGCTGCTGCTACTCTCGGTTATTATCTATTTATAGCCACTTTATTGACTTTACCTACATGTACATAATTACCTCAATTACCACGACACTTGTGCCCCTGCACATTGACTCTGTACCGGTACCCCCTGTCATAGCCCCACTATTGTTATTTACTGCTGCTCTTTAATCATTTGTTATTCTTATCTCTTACTTTTTGTAGGTATTTTCTTAAAACTGCATTGTTGGTTATTGGCTTGTCAGTAACCATTTAACTGTAAGGTCTACACCTGTTGTATTTGGCGCATGTGACAAATAACATTTTATTTTATTTTATTTGATCAGAGCCTGAAACACTGCGGGAGAGTTGGTCAGTCCGAATGGCATAACCAGGTACTCGTAGCTAGCTGTGTTAAAGGCAATCTTTCATTCTTCTCCTTGCCGTATCTGAACCAGATGGTAGGCGTTCCGAACGTCCAACTTCAAGGATACAGTCTCCCCCTGGAGATGCTCGAATGCCAAGGAGAGAAGTGGTAGTGGGTTCTTTACTGTGATGTTTTTGTCCATCTTCTACACATAGAAGAACCCTGAGCCGGCAGGGAAGGAAGAAGGATGAATGAACCCTGCCCCCAGAGAGTTCTCAATGTACCCTTCCATGGTCTCTGGGAGCAGACAGGGAATAAAGCCGCCCCCTAGGCGGTGTAGTGCCAGGGAGGATGTCAATGGCGCTGTCATAGGGTCGATGCGGAGGAAGAGATGTGGTGCAGGCCTTGTTGAAAACCTCCCGGAGGTCCTGATACTCAGCAGGGAGATCTGAGGCTTTACTCAAGCCTGCAGGAAGATGTCCAGGGGCGGGCTGTGCCGCCTTGAGGCAATGCGTGTGGCAGAACCCATGATTGAACCCTTAGCCCAGTTGGTCAGGGGGTTGTATCTCTGGAGCCATGACAACCCCAAAATCATGGGTGAATGAGGAGATTCAATGAGTAGAAACTGTTTGAACTCACTGTGAAACCCTGACACTCGCAGGTTGATAGGAATTGTACTGTGAGTGACCATGTCAATTGAGCATCCGTCTAATGCTCTGGCGTCCATGGAAACAGAGAGGAGTTGTGTGGAGATACCCAGCTCCGACACCAGAGCAGTGTCCATAAAGCTCTCGTCTGCCCAGAGTCTATGAGCACCCAAAGAAATGTAGACTAGTCGCCCCACAACAAGATAGCATGGAGAGGAGTACGAGTAATGGGAGATGGGAGACTCCCTGTATGGCCCACCAGCGTACTCGTACCTACTGATGAGCCTGGGCTTTTTACTGGACAGGTGGATATACAATGTCCTGAAGTTCCACAATACAGACAGCTTTTAGAGCTCAGTCTGCATAAACGTTCCTCATGGGACAATCTAGCCTTGCCCAGTTGCATGGGTGCCAGAGGAGGCGAGTTGATAGTTCTTGATGATTTCTGAGGGAACTCGGATGACATCGGATTCTCTCGGGAGTGCAGGTGTCAGAGATTTCCGGGGTTCCTTGGAGGTGAGGTGAAAACCGTGGATGGGCACTTGTGCCCGGGAACAGACCTCCTCTCCATACTGCATTCCCGTAGTCACCCATCGATCCTTATGATCAAGGCTATGAGAGAGTCGAGGTCAATGGCAGCTCCCGGGCTGCAAGCTCGTCCTTAATTCCCCCCCGAGAGTCGAACACCTTCCTTACTTCCGCCAACGAAGTCCTCCAGACTAAGGCAAACGATGGATTGTTGGTCCCACACCACTGTAGCCTAGGCGAGTGCCCTACCGGACATCGGTGTTATAAGATACGCTATCTTTGAACGGTCCGACGGAAATGAAGATGGCTGCAGCTAAAAAATGAGGGAACAGTGGGAGAGAAATGCCCAGCAGGTTCAGGGATCCCCAGCGTAGCACTCCGGAGGAGGTAAGCAGGGTTCTCGGGAAGCCGGGCTAGGCTGGGGAGAAGCACCGCTGGTAGCATGGTTACTGAGAGTCTGGGAGGTTTCCGTTGTGGCTTGCTGCCTAATAGATAGTCCGCGATAATGTTCCAACAATGCACTGACGGCATGGTCATGGTGTTCGGCCAAGGTGTGGAATCCTTCCATAAGGTTATGTAGTAACTCCTTATGTCGTCAAATGATGGCTCCCAGTGTAGCAGAGCTGGTCCGAGTCTGCTGGGTCAGTCATTGCCAGTTCGCACTATCATGACTCACGGTGAGACCCAGATGCAGACACGTGAGGCAGATGGTTCAAGTCTCAAAGATTTATTGAGTACACAGGGGTAGGCCAAAGGCAGGTCCAGGGCAGTGTCAGAAAGGAACAGAACGGCAGGCAGGATCAGGGTCAGGGCAGGCAGAAAGGTCAAAACCGGTAGAACAAGAAAACAGGGACTAAAGAGAACATGTATGGGGAAAAAAACATGCTGGTAGGCTTGACGAGACAAGACGAACTAGCAACAGACACACAGAAATTCAAGTACAAATGCTAAGTGGATAATGGGGAAAATTAGGGACACCTGGTGCTGGTTGGAGACCAGCATAAGACAGGTGAAAAAGATCAGGGTGTGACACTCCTAGTCCTTGCCGCTGAAAAACGTCCCCACAGCATGATGTTGCCACCACCATGCTTCACCGTAGGGATGGTGCCAGGTTTCCTCCAGACGTGACGGTTGGCATTATGGCCAAAGAGTTCAATCTTGGGTTTATCAGGCCAGAGAATCTTGTTTCTCATGGTCTGAGAGTCTTTAGGTGCATTATAGCAAACTCCAACAGGGCTGTCATGTGCCTTTTACTGAGGAGTGGCTTCTGTCTGGCCACTCAACCATTGGTGGTGTGCTGCAGAGATGGTTGTCCTTCTGGAAGATTATCCCATCTCCACAGAGGAACTAGAGCTCTTTCAGAGTGACTATCGGGTTCTTGGTCACCTCCCTGACAAAGGCCCTTCTCCCCCGATTGCTCAGTTTACCCGGCGGCCAGCTCTAGGAAGAGTCTTGGTGGTTCCAAACTTCTTCCATTTAAGAATTATGGAGGCCACTGTGTTCTTGGGGACCTTACAGCAGAATTTTTTTTTTTGGTACCCTTCCCCAGATCTGTGCCTCGACACAATCCTGTCTCTGAGCTCTACGGACAATTCCTTCGACCTCATGGCTTGGTTTTTTATCTGACATGCACTGAAAACTGTCGAACCTTATATAGACACGTGTGTGCCTTTCCAAATCATGTCCAATCAATTGATTTTTACCACAGGTGGACTCCAATCAAGATGTAGAAACATCTCAAGGATGATCAATGGAAACAGGATGCACCTGAGCTCAATTTTGAATCTCACAGCAAAGGGTCTGAATACTTAAGGTATTTCTGTTTTTTTTTTATTTATAAATTAGCAAAAATGTCTAATAACCTGTTTTCATTTTGTCATTATGGGATGTTGTGTACAGATGAGTTTTTATTTTAAGACATTTTAAAATAAGTCTGTAATGTAACAAAATTTGGAAAAAGTCAAGGGGTCTGTCACGATCGCAGACAGAAGTGGACCAAAGCACAGCATGCATGGTTGAGTTAATCATATTTTAATTATAGAACTCACCAAAAACAAAAGAAAGTAAAACGACCGTAACACAACGTGTAGCGCAACACAGCAACTAACACAATGAACATAAATATCCCACAACACAGGTGGGGGACTGAACAACCTAAATAGGATTCCCAATTAGAGACAATGACTAACAGCTGCCTCTAATTGGGAACCCAAACCAACCAACATAGAAAAATCAACACAGAACAAAAACACTCCCTGATCACGTCCTGACCAAAACCACCATAGAGCAGCCAAAAGGGCTATCTATGGCCAGGACGTGACAGGGTCTAAAGCACTGTATATACAAAACAAGGCACACACACACACACACACACACACACACACACACACACACACACACACACACACACACACACACACACACACACACACACACACACACACACAAAAACACTCTGACCCTGGACTCACTGAAGCATCAGAGGCCTGCTGTATACTTCTGCTGCCTGTATATCCTGCTGCTTCACCCGCTCCCCAACCAACCCAGGTTTCTATTTGTAAATGTGGATCATGTCTTGCCCGTAGGCCCTGCTGGAAAGTAGTGCACTATATAGGAAATAGGGTACCATTTGGGACGAAGAAACTGACAGACGAAGGGTCGTGGTCCTACTCTTTGTTTACTGAGTCAACTACCAGAACACTTTTCCACAAGGGTAGGCCGAGTCAATGAACAGATCAATTAATCAATTTTTCCATCCATCCGGTTGCTTTGTTTGGAATGGTCTTTAAATCAGATGGTCCAGATACCCATGGATACACAACCAGATATCGATCATCATAGTTATTACTGTAGATGCAATACAATAGGCTTCAGCTGCCTAACCTTCACAACAAACATGTCTTGGGATTTTTTTCCGCTCATCATTAAGAAACTAAAACATACCAGCTACTCTATGTCTTGGGACTGTTTGCTCATCGTTAAGCAAGTTAAGGATACCAACCCACCAACAAAGTTCCCCATAAGTTGAGGAATACTTTCCATTGGCCAAGCAGTAGAGTGCAGTAATTGTAGACACTGGCTTCTGCCCTGGCAATCGATCATCTCTTGATCTATCCTCTCCCAACCTTCCAGTTTATATCCAAGTGAGTCTGCCTCGCAGGGGGAACAAAGTAATAAATGCAGCAAGGGTGGTGTGTGTGTGTACACAGACCTGTAACAACGCTGTTTAATGAATGGGTAGAAACCTTCCCTAATCCCCAATAAAGTCCTGGATATCGATCGGAGCTAGCCGTGTTTAATGTGGACTAATAGACAGGCAGTAGTGACGACACATCTCCAACTCCCCATTACCAACAGCACTGGGCTCCAAGAGACACATCTCCAACTCCCCATTACCAACAGCACTGGGCTCCAAGAGACACATCTCCAACTCCCCATTACCAACAGCACTGGGCTCCAAGAGACACATCTCCAACTCCCCATTAACAACATCACTGGGCTCCAAGAGACACATCCTCAACTCCCCATTACCAACAGCAGTTGGCTCCAAGAGACACATCTTCAACTCCCCATTACCAACAGCACTGGGCTCCAAGAGCGTCTACTAAAAAGGTAAAGGTAAATATCAGTATATTTGGTCCATCCTACTGAGAATGTGTTATCTAATGAGCAATTGCGTAGATTTTTTTCATTTTGATTGTCAGACACGTGGGTCTTCCTCAGTGTGCAGTGAATTCTACTGAATAGAAACCCGAAATTAGTATGAAATCATGGCATTTAAAGCATGTTGAATTTCACATACTATAAAACTCTCTTTTTTCCCATACCTACTATTTAGAACGCAAGAATGGGTATTCAGACACGGCCAATGTTCTGGATCCCAAATGGCACCCCATTCCCTATGGGTCCTGGTCAAAGGTTTTATGCTGTATAGAGTTCCAAGAGACACTAAAGACAATGTTCAGATTGGCTCTCAGTGGTAGAGGTGGATCAGCCAATACACATTCAGTGACTGGAAGTTTTTGTGTGTTTTTGTCTGTACACATACTGCATCGACCATATCCTGTGTGTGCTAGAAAAGTAATTGGGCAATTATAGATATAGAGTTTGAGTTTATTGCTTATAGTTTCTGTACAGTCTGTTATGGGTAAAGGCACACACACAGTAGACCATAATGACTCTTTGTCTGCATCTCAAACGGCACCATGGTCTCTTTATAGTGCACTACTTTTGACCAGGGCCTATTGCGCTCTGCTCAAAGGCAGTGCACTAAATAGGGAATAGGGTGCCATTTGGGGCTCTACCCTGAACTCTATAAGACACCACTCTTTCTGTGTTACTTAGTGCGTTGATGAATGCGTTGACTGGACATGAATTCCCCTCAGAGACATTTGCTCTTTTTACTGTATTTACACATGTACAGTACCAGTCAAAAGTGTGGACACACCTACTCATTCAAGGGTTTTTCTTTAATTTGACTATTTTCTACATTGAAGAATAATAGTGAAGACATCAAAACTATGGAACAACACATATAAATTCATGTAACCAGAAAAAGTGTTAAACAAATCTAAATATATTTAATATTTTAGATTCTTAAAAGTAGCCACCCTTTGCCTTGATGACAGCTTTGCTCTTTTTACTGTATTTACACATGTACAGTAACAGTAAAAAATTAAGAAAAATTCTTGAATGAGTAGGTGTGTCCAAACATTTGACTGGTACTCTATGTTTGAGTGAGTGTGTGAATACATATGGGCCGGACCAACTCGATGAAAAATCGTTAATCACCATCCTCCGAATCATCTAGTAATGGTGACAATTAACTGTTGACCCTCAGGCTTTTTTTACCCGCTGTTTGCGATAGAGCAATTTGACCTTACAACAATGTAGGCAGGCCAGATACCAGCGCGGTTTATTGCACCAAATCCCCCCTGCTTAATCAATTGATTCTCCTCTGTCCCCGACCGCATTTATTCCACATCATCACTCTTGTTTAGTTATTAATTTATTTAGCCATTCATTTCAATCCAGGAATAACAGTCCAAGATGGAGCCGACTGGCTCTCTCTCTTAGATAGGCTGGCAATTGAATAAATCAATCCAAGGGAGCCCGACCACTGTAAAGTACAAAGAAACCAATCAGTGTTTGTGTGTGTGTGGGGGTGTGTGTGTCATTTCAACCCAGAATGGAGAAATATATTCTATTCGATTCTACCTTCTTTTATTATAATCTTTTTTTGTGGTCTGGATGGTCTTCTACAGTAATCAGCATTAGGGCTACTGTTCATGAAAATAATCATCATGACTACAACACCATCATGGATCGCGTTGATGATGATTTATGGTAGACAGCTGCACAGATGGTGTGAATTAAAACGTGCTAGCTAGGAATTTATCAGTGATAAACAAACAGGCTGCTATCAAATCAACAAAAGCAAGGAAGATTGCAAAATAGTTGGAAAGAGATTTTCGATGTAGCGAATCCATGCACATGGTTTATGAACTGATACACAAAACAACGCTGGATTCAAAACTTAAGATTTTTTCCATTTGAATGATCATACAAAATTATTACAACCAATAGAATGTTATATATATGGGGGGTACAACCATCCCAGCTCTGCAGATTTTCCTGCAAAGAGACAGAATCAGTAGATCATTTGTTTTGGTACTGTCCATATGTAGATTGTTTTTGGTTGTAGGTTCAGGAATGGCTGAAGAATTACAACATTTACCTGGAGCTAACTCTGCAGATAGCACTGCTGGGTGATTTAAAAAGTCATAGTCAATCAATCAATCAATAATATAATAATACTCTTAGAAAAATGTTATCTTTAATTTACAATATGTAAAAACTATGAGAATAGAAAGGTTCAGAACTTTTGTGAAGCATCACAGCACAGTTGAAAAATATATGGCAAATAGAAATCAAAACTGGATGGTGTTCAGAGATAGATTGGAGGGGTTGAGGGGTTGAGTGGAGCTGAAGGATAGGACTAAAAATAACAAGACAACTAATGTAAAATATACTGTGTCCGTAAAATGTATATAGGTTCAGATTTTTTTGTGAAACAGCACAGTTGACAAATATATGGCAATAGAAATCAAAACTGGATGGTCTTCAGAAATAGATGGGAGGGGTTGAGGGTAACTGAAGGATGGGACTAAAAACAAACAAATGATTGTAAAATGTACTGTGTCCGTAAAATGTATATAGTATGTATAGGCTGGAAGTAGAAGCCTAAGTGCTGGTGTCCATTAGTTTACCCCAATTAGGAGAGGTAGGGTTAGGGGAAAATAAAAATAAATACATCCAAACAAATTAATATTATGTGGATAACAGTTAAAAATATAACATAAAAAGCCTGAAGTAACAGTAAAATGTATTCAATAGATGTGCTATTGATAAGTCTGCTAATCAGTATCCTTAGGGAAATACTGTCCACAAAGTATGAAGATCCATTATATATAATAGAAATCGCCTCACTGGTCCTCTTTTTTGTCTCCATAACAAGTAGCTTGTATTCACGCTGCTATGCTCACTGTTCAATGTGTTAAAAGGAGCCCTAACCCCTGCTGCTCCGGCCAGAGGCAACGATGGCCACACAACCAGAGGGTCAGGGGTCAATACGGATGCTCCTTATTGACCATTACAGCTGTCCTGGGATCAGAGAGGAGCCTGGGATATGGCAGGACTTAATCTTGAAATTAAAAAGGGGAGGGATGATCCATGCTGCAGGCTGGTGTGTGTGTTTTTGTGTGAGCTTGCGTGTGTGAGTGTGTGTATGTTTGTACGTGCGTTTGTGCGTGTGAGTGCAGCAGAGGAGGCTGGTGGGAGGCGCTGTAAGAGGACGGGCTCATTGTAATGGCCAGAATGGAATCAATGGAACAGAGTCAACCACATCAAACACATGGAAACAACATGTTTGACTCTGTTTGTTTGATTCCATTCCAGCCATTACATGGAGCCCGTCCTCTTATAGCGCCTCCCACCAGCCTCCTCTGGTGTGCAGGCTGGCATCTAACCCCGCAGGACCTCAGCTCTAGGCGTCTGTTGACACATCAGAGGATTTGTCGACCCACAACCTGTCCATCAACATCACAATGGCTTAAAAAACTTCTGTCCTAGTTTTACCTTGCAGTGTGTGTGTGTGTGTGTGTGTGTGTGTGTGTGTGTGTGTGTGTGTGTGTGTGTGTGTGTGTGTGTGTGTGTGTGTGTGTGTGTGTGTGTGTA